>JAPMOR010034064.1:315549-352791 GCA_026543865.1 Argiope aurantia
AAAAAATTGTGAACATTTCTTAAGTTATATTTTCTTAGTTAAAAAAAAATGCATTTCATTTTTTGCACTTTTTTTTCCTTTACTTTCAAAGCAAAAATCATTACATTGCAGATCATCATTGAGTTTTATTTGCCTCTCTTTCGTTCATTAAATCAAAGATAACATCGACTGAATGACTGGTGTTTCTTTAAAATCATCAGTTTTATTTTAGCATTATAAGAGGAAAAACTTCGCTGAGGATGATTTTCTTTAACGTTACTTTTTCCTCTAAACAACGTTCTGATAATTTTTTGATTTCCAACGCTTCTTTATTTGAAGTATCACTTTTTTCAATTGCTTGCTGATAATTATAATAAAAAACAGTTTATATTTAACAAAAATTAAAGTGCTTATTTATATAACAGCTGGACATTATTTATTGTAAATTAAAAAATCATTTATTTATATTAATGCTTACATATACACATATGGATCTTCACAGAAGGATTCTTCGAAAATCCATCTTGTAAAATTAGATTAGGTTCAACATGGGCTTTTGCACGAACTAAAAGTACCCTATATTAAATTTCATAAGAAAACAAATCTTTTTTAATGCTAAATTTGAAATAACTTATTTAACATAAGCTTTTGAAATCGTGGTCAAAGGGGGTTGTTCAAAATCATCTTTGAAAAAATTTTTATTTCATAGAAATCTTATAATAGCAGATACTGTTTATAATTAGATACGATACATGACCTATGAACTTAATTACTGAAAATGAATCCGAAAACTAAGTTAATTTGTAATTCAACAGCATTTGTGAAAATATGTACAAAACTAAACTAATACGTGAAACATTAATTAAATTGTAGCCTTAGCGAAAATATTATATTTATAAAAAAGTAACTAATATGTATAAAGATAAAGCAAATAAATATTTTTAAAGCTAATAAATATTTTTACTATATAGTCATAGGGTTAAAATTAACAAATTCTTATATTAAACACTTATGCTTAAGGCTAATAAATTCTTATAATAAATATTTAAATTAAGAACCTAAATAATAACAAATTAGTTTAATAAATCTAAAGGTAATAAATACTTTTGAAGATAATAAATACTTATAATAAATATTTATAAAGCCAAAGCTGTTATTTCCTTATAAAACTAAATATATCCTTCCATATGGCGAAATGCCTAACTATTTAAAAAAACGTAATAAAATTGTTAAATTTTTGTTCGCATACATTCTGGACTTTTCGCATATCACAAATAAAATTGCGCTTTTATTGAGAATTTTAAAATTATTTTTTGTTCGTCTTATATTATGCTTTAAAAATAAAACTCATAAAGAAACGCAAGAACTTCTGAGCGCGGTTTAAAGGTCCGGCACTGCCTTCTGTTAGCAGGTTTGTTGCCGATTCATGTAAAATATGTGGGATAAGGCGCCACTTGTAAATCTTGAGGGGTTATCTGTCTTGGGTCTGTCGCTTCCCGCCGCCGGTGGTCTAAGTATCGTCTGCTCGTTGAGGGACCGACAGTTTAGAGAAGAAATGGAGTAACATGGGGAAAGGATAAGGAAAGCAGGAGAAAACATTAACTAAATCAATAGTTAGTTCTTGTTTCATTATTTTAAAGAACGCATTTTGTTAAATAAAATATATCATAGTTGAGTTCTTTCATATATATAAAACAAAAGACAGCAAGGCAAAAGTCATTACTAATATGATTTGTTATTGTAATAAATACAATTTGTTAATACAAAATGATGTATTAATGCAATGTCTAAAAAGCATATAATACTTATAAAATTAAAAAAAATAGGGAAATTTGAATGAATACACAAATAACTTATTTAATTTTATTAATCGCATTTGTTATTTTTAGATAAAATTTGAGTTCTTTAAAAACTTACCAAAACAAATAATTTTTAAAAACACAATAAAAGAATTTTTTAAAAATTGAAATTATTTTTAATATTTAAAAATTGCAAAGTCAGATTCATATTCAAAAAATTTCCATACACAAACATTTAGTTAAATTTAAATCATTTTTTTTTCTCCTTATCATTTAAATTAATATTATATGCAGAATGTCATTTGTTGAAACAAACAAAAGATTTAGAGAAAAATGCTAGCAATTTTCACAGTTTACCACAAAGATTTGTAGTCATTCAAAATATTAAAACAGATAAATCAGTATAATTATCTAATCATTAAATTAATTGATTAATAACAATTTACATATTTATTACATCATTTGTTTGAAATCAAAAAGCCAATTAATATTCACAAATAAGGATAATCTTTATGAAAATAACATTTATAAGCTTACTATAGAAATAAATAAAAATAATCCATAGTAACAATCATATAGATAAATTTAAAAATCACATAGATAAATTAAGAATTACATAGATAAATTAAATTAAAAACATTGGAAGTTATAATCAGAAATATAGGAATAGTTTCAATAAAATATTGATAAAAGCCATTACCACTATAAGTTAAATTTATTAATAATATGTAACAATAAAAACTACCAATCACAAAATTCCCATTTGTAGCACATATATAAAAATGCTTTGCTTTCTGAGAATATACTTCAATTACTATATGTGTTGCCATTTTAATTCATTAATTCTGATTAAAAAGAATATTTATAATAAACATCGTTTTTTTTTTTTTTGAGCACTTCAACTTCCATATTTGTAAAAAGTTTAATAAATATAACTAGGGTTGTTGTTTTTTTTTTTTTTTTCATCTTTTAAAAACTTTTATTATTTTATGAAATTAACTTTCTGCTTAAATTGAAATTAATTGCAATTATTAATAAAATTAAAAACTCTTAAATGAAACATTAACAATTTTAAACATCTAATAGAATTCACTAAGATTCATATTCTCTTATTTATTGCTTAACTATACAAATAAAACAAAAAAAAATATTTTAAAAATACTTATTTATACACATTACCATATTAATCTACAAATGTAAAAATAGGAAAATGCAGATTATTTTACATATTTATTTCCGCAACAAAAATTCCTTTTAATACAGTTATAAAGACTTCATTATACATCTAGAAAACGAATAGGTTTACTAGGAATATAGACATACTGAAATGCAATCCTTGTTGCTCCGTTTGGCAACCCTTGTTATTTCGCCAATTCCAAAAATAAATAAACAAATACATTTATGTCATATGATTTATAAAATCAAGCATTATCTATAACAAAAATATATAAATCAACAACTCGAATGCATGATCCTGAATATTATGACCACCCCCGCGTCTTTATCAAAATGCTAACATTCCACACAAAAGGCCCGATAACGCTTACTCTTGACTCCGAAGTCAAACCGAGGTAAATAAGACAGATAGATTTGTCTACTTACGTGAATCTAGAGCGTAAACTGCACTGCAGCGAATCTGTTCTATGAGACGACGCGAGTTTTTTTCACCTCTTACAAGCTGTCTAAAGACTTCGTCACAGATGATGCTGACATATCACTATGCAGAAGCAACGACGCTGATGCATCGACTGTAAACACTGGAAACGACGATTTTGGCCAAACCACAGGGGAGGGATCTCGTGATTCGAAGCACAATGAAAAGGGAGGCGTCCCCCCCCCCTTTTCATACACCCCTTCACAGCATTCGCAAGGCGCCTAGCCATAGATGAGCTGGCGCCGACAATCGTGTTCTTTCGCAGCTTCTCCACCAATCAGAAGCCGATGTCTCGCTAGGAGGAGTTTATGGGAACTTATCTTCGTTAGCTAGCGACATCTGTCGGTGGAGTGAGAAATTTCGTGGGAATTGTTGTGAAATGTTGGAAAGTTTGTCTCTTGGCGTGCGTGCTTGGCGCACTTGGCGACTGCTGAATGAGGCGTGAATGATTAATGAATGAAATGCGGTTTCACGATCTTGTTTCAACGATTGCTGCGCGTTCAACGGCCAAACGATAAGGAATGATTGTTGGAACAATGACAAATGCTCAGAATGTGACTCTGCGAAATGAAATGGTTCGGTTCACAAAATCCATTCTCACCATTTTTGTTGTTGTGGTTATATTTTATCTATTAAAATTATCGAAAGGCATTATCTTTTTTATAAAGCTACGACATGTCTCTTCTCTGTAATTTGATACAATTTTCATGATTTATTGTTCTATAGAACGACAAATTTTCGATGCGTCGCATACAGAAACAGAATTAAATTACTTCTGTTTCATTCGAATAGCCATGAAAACAATTAAAATCAAATTTATATTCTTTTTTATCTTGACCTTGTCTGCAGCTGTATTGACCAAATGATTAGTGGTTTTCAAAAATTTTATTTAGACAACATTAACTATATAGGATGTCTTCTCTAATCGTGGCCTAAAAGTTAAAGAAAGACATGCGCAGCAAATAATAAAAATTAGATGTTGTATAGGATTATATTTTATGTTGTTTGAGTTAATAAATATACTCTAATAAATTACAAAGTCTAAATTTTTAACAATTTCTATGATCTTATTAATTATACCTAATGAAATATTCTTGATACTTTGACATTTTAAACAAAAAATTATCAATTTTTTGCGATTGAAACCCATCCAGTCCGAGGCAGACTAAGGTCGCTCAAAAGGGGCCTCTAAAAGATTCATTATCAAGGTATTATTAGTCTAGTTTATAAATAACTAAATCTGTAAAAAATACAAACTTTATTAAAATATTAGTATTTATCAACACTTTATTGAGTATAAATGATAATACTTTTATCTTTTTATTATGTTCATTTAGTTATCGCAGTGTTATAAATACCAAGCTTCTGTTTAGTTAATACTGTGTACAAATGAATAATGCCTTTCTGACTTAATATGTAGATAAGTAATAATATATACATTTTTACAAAGTTAACAAAATAAAAAGGAGCGAAAGTAATTTATCAAAGGGGGGGGGTCACATAATGTGTACTACATAGGCCCGCAAGATGTCTTAATCCGTCTCTTGACCTAGTTATGAAACCTTGAATATCACTAATTTAGTACGTTTAACCTTCTCGCTCTCTTAAGAGCATATTTGTTCAAAGAACTCAGAATACTAAGATACCAGTCTTTTTTTTTTTTTTTTTTTTTTTTTCACGATGATAAGAAAAATTTCTATTCCTCTCAAAAAACCGCAATAACAGCCCCTATTTTTAAGGAGTTGATATAAAATAGAATACCCCTGATGGCTATTAAGAAAATGCTTTCTTGGGCTTCCTTTAATAAATCTCAGAAATCTCCTGCCCTCAACTCTATTTGGACAAGCATCCCACGAACAACTTACGCGGCTCTGATGTTAAATCAATTAAACTTAAAGAAAGCGGAATGAAATTTCACAGTGATGTTTTGGGCATCTTCTGTAGTTTTGTTGAAGACGTTAGGGGTTTTCAAGATTAATAGCGTTAAAACCATTTCAATGACTCTGCTTCAATTGAGGAAAATAGGTCAATTAACCAACTGTACTTTGCTCGATGAGGTAGGTCGTTGATTGGTTCAAAATAATGAAATTCAAGGCTTTATGTTTTGATCTTAGATTAATAGAGATTTTATTTAAAATATTAACATGTGAAATTTATGTTAGTAAATATAATTAATATATCAGAGGCCTTCATAAAAATGTGGACCGTAATGTTTTTTTAGCAGCAAATTTATTGACTCAAACGTTCTAAAAAAATTCTTCACTTCATTTAAATAATTTACTTATTAGAAATATTTGTCTAATTCTTAGAGTTAAAAAATAATTTTTGAGCCACATTTAATGTAAACACTCTTTATAATTTATCGTATTACTTTTTTTTTTCCCTTTTTGATTAAATTAAGCCTTCTGCCATATGAATATACTTAATATTGATTCATTTTATTTTGGAAACATTAAATGATTAATTGTTTTTTATATCAGATTATAACGCTTATGAAAATATTTTAGCTTGAAAGCATAAAAATGCCATAATTCAATACAAAAGTGGAACATAAGTGAAATACTGTACTACATTAAATAACTGCAGCAGTAGCATAGCAATAGAGGATGAACCATAAAGTGAATATATTTGTATTTATTTTACACTTTAAATATGTTTAATAGATATTCTTTATGATAAAACTCAGATTTCAAAAAGAAATTGTCTAATTTCATAAAGCCTTATCTGTTTTAGATTAAGGTGATGACATTTTGGCACCAAAACTCTGTTTTCGCAGAAATTCTCAGTTTTTATCTAACTTCCTCTTATCCAACCTTCCCACTGCACGTGATTGTGGTAACAAATGAGAAATAAGGTAGTTATAAAACTATTCCTTGATATAAGATATCTGATGGCAAATAATCAAATGACAAAACGATGACTATGAATTCAAACGAGATATTTTAAATGGCTACTAGTTGCTTTCAACGACTTGTTATTCAATCGTCATATTAATAGTATTATTTTAATAATATCAAGGAAATTTAACGAACATCACCCTCCCACTTCGAAATGGATGTGGTATTTAAAATTATGTTTGCTCAATAAATCATGGTGATTCTGATTCTGATTTATTAATTATACACACAAAGTAGCGATATTAATCGGCGAAATCGGTCCATTATTGAGGTTAGGGACTGTGTAAAAGTTTTATTTTGCGATATTTTACAAAATTGTTGGACAGATGATCATTTATAATGTATCTGTACGTCATGAGCTTACAAACGAAATAAAAACTGGCAAAATTAGAGCAATAGCTACGGCTTGGGGATGCCGTGATACCCACCTCAAAGAGGATATATAGTGATGTAGAATATAGTGATGATTTTTTTTTCGATTTCTCTTGAAAATAGAATCCGATTGGCAGTGATAATATATTTATCATCACTGATAATATATTTAAGCAAGCACCATAAGCTTTCATGAGAAATAAAAATTGGCGAAATAGGTGCAGTAATTATGGTTATGCAATTCTCTCGTAAAACCTCCCTCCCCAACACACATATACAGAGAGAGAATACACAGAGAAATAGTAGTTTTGTGATTTCTCTCAAAAAGGGAAAGCTGACGTGAGAACATGTTGACATGGTGGTGGGGAGGGGGCAAAAGACTTTTGGTGATATTTCTAAAAGTCTTGAACTTTCATGTTAAACACACATTGGCAAAATCGAATCAGCACTACTTATGTTTGCACCTAGGATGGTATCTTTTTTCACCTAGGATGGTATCTAATGATGGTATCAGGGATGGTATCTAAATCTCATTAGTTATCTAATGAGAAATCTGTTATTAGTGATTAACAGATGTCGCCATTTGAACTGATAATCCCCTATTTCAAGGTGGCAATATAATCCAATACAATGAATGATGAATGAAAAATTTTATTAATTAATTAGAATGAAATGAAACAAAGCAAAAATATTTCTAATTTTTTTTCTTTGAATATCATTATCATTATTTACTAACAAATGATATCATGAGTTAACGAGCGTTAATGTTTTCTTTTCAACATGAACTATTCGTGATAAATGCAATAGGAAATGCCTTCCCAATTCCTTGCTTATTCCCCAGAGATAAAATAAGTGTGCCTAAAAACCAACCAACAACAAAGGTTGTAATTATTTTACGTTTGATATAAAATAAATAATTTCAGTGCCTGATCTTTTCTAAACGTTGAAATTGTAAATTTTTATTAGGTCTTGTTAATGACGCCATTTAGATCAGAGCTTCTTATATGATTCTGAATCAAAGAAAGTCTTCATGTTTCTAATGTTCTTATGATATTTTTAATGATATCGTTCTTGTTAGCATCGACGATAAAAAGTCCTAATAATTCAAAATTTCAACAAAATTAATCCTTTCATAAAAATTTATTAAGTCATTAAACCAGATTAATTTTTCGACGTCCTTTAATTAATTCTTTAATAGATATATTTTGTGTTTGCTTATGTGTCCGTGCGGGAGTGGAGGGGGGGGGGCATCTGTGTATATTCATAGGCTGGTAAAGATATTTTTGTGATTAAACTGGATGCTTTCTCTTTAAGAATTTTTACTTTAAATTCTTTCCAAGAACAGTGTCTTTGTATGCAAAATATATTAATTCATCGCTTTTAAAGTTTCGCACACCTATCAGATTTTATTTTCTTCCAAATAATTTTATTCACGATATCAAGAATAAAAAATAGATAAATATTTATATTAGTGCAGCTCGATTATTAATTACGTTAGTTAACATTTATTAAAAGGCTGAAATAGCTTGTTAAATCAGAAATTTTTTCGAGCTTTTTTTTTGTTTCTCTTAATATTTATAAAATTATCAAAACAAAAAATTCTGAAATACACTCTTATTCTCGCTGAAATATACTCGCATTCTTATCTGAAATATACGCATTCTGAAAAAATAAATGAAACATTTCTCTTCCATTTCCAAATCAATTCGTAAAAAAATATTCGTTAGCCTTTTTAGATAATCTATGGTGCCACCACTACTTTCGCTAGAAAGTCATTACATATGTGGCGACACTACAAGGTATTTCAAAAATATACACACAGATTAAATATCTATTATATTAAAGTTTTACAAGTTATATAGTTAAAATCTGAATTATTGACTGTTATTGCCCAAGAGCTATTTATGAAACTGATCTTTGTAATTAAAAAGAAAGCTAAGAATGTCATTTGGCCACATTCTCTTTCAATAAATGCCCTCAACTATTTTACTGTAAAAAGTTTAGAATTACAAATAATTCCTATATTTGGGAGGAGAATTCAGCATCGTTATATTCGGCCTATTAGTTCATCAGAATTCTATCAGAGTAGACCTTATGACAGTAGAGTAGACCTTATGACAGTAACACAGAGGTACTTCATCTTTCTGGAATTATCTATTCTCAAAACACCTTGAATGCCTAATACAAATCATTCCTGCAGGCAATTTAAATATTCAACCCCAATTATAAAGTGATCAGAGGTAAGTGACGCTTGGAATATAATATGATTTTTCGCCCCTAGTCACCATCACTGTCTTTCTCGGTGTAAACTGTGCCCGAAGCATGGTAATATTTTTTCACCATTTCATCAAATCCTTAAAAAAAATCACATATACATGCTACGTTTGGTCTCCTTGACGTTCCCTAAGATTGGGCTCTTGAGCATCCATACCCTCTCCCTCCCTGGCCCGCAGATTGTACATTTCTGCAACTGCAGTGTTCCTTAACAAGGAGGATAAAATTAATCCGCAAACTGTAAAACTATCCTGCGAATTTAATATTTGATTAGATAGCATGTTATTCCACTATGAAACGAGGATTATATTTACCGAGTAGGTATAATTATGACAGTTGATTAATCTATTATTATTTATGAAAATTATAATCTATTATTACGATCAAATGATTATTCCATTATGAAACGGGGATTATATTTACTGAGTAGGTATAATTATGACAGTTGATTAATCAATTATTATTCAAGAAAATTATAATCTATTATTACGATGACATGATTATTCCCTTATGAAGCGGGGATTATATTTACCGAGTAAGTATAATTATGACAGTTGATTAATCTATTATTATTCATGAAAATTAAAATCAATTATTACGATCACATGATTATTCCATTACGAAACGGGGATTTTATTTACCGAGTATGCATAATTATAACAGCTGATTAATCTATTATTATTTATGAAAAAATTATAACAAATTAATTAACCATCAGAATAAAGCAACTGTAATTCTAATTTAAAGGAAAGTTTTTTCAGATGTATTTGATTAACAAGATCATTAGAACTCAACTATGAAACTACGCTTCGAATTAAGACCATTAAGTCTCTACAAATAATAATGGAGAATTTTTGCGTGTTACAGTGCTATAGGATATAATGTTTCACGCAGAACGATTCGAATTAAAGCCATTCAGTCTCTACAAATAATAAAGGAGAAAGTTTGCGTGTTAGTACTGTAATGGATAAAATGTTATACACAAAACTATCAAATTCAGCATTATATTCTTTGGTGGGAGGAAAAGCGCACCTTAGAGCGGTCTTTTTGAAATTTTAATTTGAATGCTGATTATTAAAAATTACGCGAAATCTTTTCATTTTTTATGAAAATTCCTAAAAACTTGGTTACCTAAAACTGAATTTTAACGCTATTTTAAAATTTAAAAAAAAAATCCTCATTTTATTGATAACAATTTAAATGTTACGTAATATTTTCCTCGATTTTGACATTAAATATTATTTTTGCATAATTTTCATTACTATATTTCATTGTCACAAAGAAATTCAAACCGTTTTTATTGCTTCGTAAAATATTTAATGAGGTTCTAGAAAATGAAAACGCGACGCAACAAACCACGATGGGAAATCTCAAGTTATCCAGACATTTAAATTTTAAGGGTTGTGATGACGTCATGGAACTCGATTCAATTAAGAAGATTCAAGACTGATTTTTTTACACTACTTTAAACTTTAAAAAATTATCATTTTATTGATAAGAAATTAATTGCCATGTAATATTTTCTCGAATTTTGACTTTTACTTTTTTGTGCAATTTTCAATATTAAATTTTTTTGTCACAAAGAAATTCTCACAATTTTCATTTTTTCGTCGAATATTTAATCACTTGATTTACTCCCTCTGTTAAAAATTAAGGAAAAATTTTGACTTTTTTAATTATTTTTTATGTAATTTTCAATAATGCATTTTGTTGTCACAAAGAAATTCTCACCATTTTCATTGTTTCGTCGAATATTTAATCACTTGATTTACTCCCTTTGTTAAAAATTAAGGAAGAAAATTCTGCTTTTTATTCGCTCAGTTTATATGAGGTGCTAGAAAAAGGAAAATGCAGTGCAGCAAACCACAATGTGCAATTTTAAACAGATCACCCAGACATTTAAATTTTATTGGCTCTGATGACGTCATGGAACTCGATTCCATTAAGAAGATTCAAGTACACAATGAAAATAATAGGTATAAATGTATTAAAATAAGCCACTATTTAAAGCTTCAACATTCTTTTTAAAGAAAGGAATCATGAGCATACAGTTACGTATAAAATATTTAATTTAAATTAAACTCAGCCAATATATTAAACTCACCAACGACGATTTATATACTGTAGGAAATTTTTACATTACATGCATGAGGGGGGGGGATATATTTCCTGATTTACAGGTAAATACAAAGAAATTTCTAATTTTTTTTTTTTTTATAGAAATCCATTACTTAAGACGTACAAGGTCACAACACTATACTATGAAGGCATGACCAAAATTTGTATTTTTGAAAAACACGTATTTTGCTGTTATTCTAGATGATTCTAGACGACAAAGTTCGAATATTATTGTACCCTGATTACTGATATTTAAAAAACTACAGCGATATTTTATACCAATCTGTTTACATAATGCATACAATTC
This sequence comes from Argiope aurantia, assembly GCA_026543865.1. Classification (NCBI taxonomy): domain Eukaryota; kingdom Metazoa; phylum Arthropoda; class Arachnida; order Araneae; family Araneidae; genus Argiope; species Argiope aurantia. Next base: position 326,950 of record JAPMOR010034064.1, read on the forward strand.
TGTCACAATTCGGAGTTGTATCAGATTATTAAATTTTTTTTCATCCTAATTTATTGGTCATACTTGTTTTCAACCTGCCAAGACAACCTCATTACGCAGTAATTTGTAAGAAATGGGAAAGTTTTGTAGATACTAAGTGAAAAAGACATTTTATCACAGAATCAGGATGTTGAAGATCAGGAGAGTGAGATATGGAACTTCCTGAGTTCCATACCTCCCTAACTCTCCTTTTTCAAATGAAAATGAAATGTATCTGATGATCAAAGAAATTTTCCCGGCGAAAAAAATAGTTTTTTTTCTTTGTCTCTTTCCTCACAGACACCGATCCATTTCACTTGGGAAGTTGATACAAGCCTAGGTGATAAGACAAGGAACTTGAATATTTATTAATCTTGTCAGCACCTTGATAATCAGCAAGATTAATGAATACATATATTTAAAACTTAATCTGAATATTCATTTCCCGCATGCTATGTAAAGACTGAAAAGACAAAACAAAATTAAAGTTAACAGAAGTTTATTTCGGGAGGCAAAAAAATGAATTTTTAAATGCTAAGAATTTTATTTTTAGAGAGTATTTTAAATTATAAAGATTAAATGTGACAAATTAAACATTGTATAAGATATTAAATGTTTTAAACAGGTCGATCACAAATCTATACCCTGATTACAAAATATTATTGTCCAAATATTGTAATTTGGCATATGCTTGTTTAGATATATTGTTAAGTTGCTTATAAAAGTTTTAATAAAATCACTGACGTCAGTAAATTTCAATGTGAGCAAACTTGGTAGCCCAAAAAATAAGAAGGAGATATTGGTTTTTTTTCATTAAATATTGTCTTGCATTTCGGCTGTCACACTAGACACAGCATATGTGATACTAGCTTTGAGTGTATCAGTATCTTCAAATGGCGTTGTAAAATACTCTGTCCTTTATGTAATCTCTAAACTGATATTGAACAATTATGATCAATTCATTCATTTGTGATCTTTAATTCAAGGAATTCGTCTTCCCCGTGATCTAGGCGTCCCGAGTTGGAGTCCTGGTTTGAGCGTGGTTGTTCTCTACCCTGTGTTCTAACTGTGAGGTGTGTGAATGAGCCACCTGTAAAAAGAGGTTGTGCAAGCGAGTGTATGCGTGCTATCTTCATATGAATTAGAAGTCTGATTTCTGCCCTCGGATGCTCAGGGGCCTTTACCCTCAGAAGCTAATGCTCAAAAACTTGGCTTAAAATAGTCCCACGACGACAACAACAACTACAATTCAAGGAATTAAAGAGTACATTAAATTTCCTTTTTCGTTAATGCCATTTTGATAATAATCGAATCCAAAAATAACTGATTCTTTATACTTGCTCTAATTTAAAAAGTTCAGAACACGATTATGCATAGTGAAATCGTTACAGTTTTATATACATGGGTCATTTTGTAATAATTTGCTTTTATTATCAAAAGACTTTATAATAACCTTGTATTAACACGTTTCGTTAAAAAAAAAAGGTACATTTCATAAAATTTACTCATTTCTCAGTACACTAGATAAACATATATTTTTTTTAATAAAATGTGAATAACAGAAAGTGGTATCCTGACGGAGTGAAAAGGAGACATAGATGCTATCAGTTATAAACACCATCGATGATGCAAAGATAAGATATTTTTACTTTGTTTCTCAATTATTAAATCCAAATATGACAAATTAGAGCGGAGAAAAAAAATTACCCATCTGGCGAATAATATGTCCAATGACAATGACAATGATAACAATTGCAACTAGTAAAATTGTAAAGTTAATTAAGTATGAAATTATTTATAAAATTTATACTTCATTTCTGGGAAGCATTTCGAAGGTAATATATTTGAGAGTTTGATTCATATTTTTAAAAGTAAACATAACGATTAGCGGGAAAGGACATATTATTCGCCATTAATCCTTGTAATGTTTGTAACAAAACTGTAGTTGTAATTTAATGTGAAAACATAAGTGAAAAATGCATATTTTAGTTCTAAGAAGTATTGTAAAGGCAACATGTTTGTGAAATTGATTTAGGTTTTAAAAGTCAAATGTGCCGAGTGGAGTACAATTATCCTTGTATTGCCACTCGCAGATGTTGCAATTAAAAAAAAAAATTATAACTACCATTAGAATTGGATATATTTGAAAACATAGAATATTTGAAAATGTTTCTTTTTAACTCTGTTGAAAACTGAAATAAAGATGTCTTCAGCCTTTAAAAAATATATATAAAGAAAAAAATTAGAAATATATAATGATTTTTCTATTTTTAAAATTACAAAGAATTTTACAAGCATCAGCATACTATAAAGAATACATGAATTCTTGAGATAAGCCTCTAAACTAAATCTTTTGAAAAAAAATGTCCTATTTCCTTCATACCATTAAATGTGAATGCTTATACCAAGCCTTTTTAAGACTTTTTTTCCAAATATTTTGCAAATTTGAAAGTCAGAAAGCATCTCTGTCGAATGTTAGATGTTAATTAAAAATCTCACTTGATTTAAAGTGAGATTAAATTATTTTCAGATCAATATAATTAATACTCTTTTCTTAAATAATTAAATAATGATTTTTACTAACCACCGAGGAACAAAAAAAAATTAATCAAAATGAAGGTTTTGATGTAAAGGAAATCATTTCAAAGAATTCTTCAAACTTTTTATATACATATTAGAATATTAAAAATTAAGTTTTTCTCACAAAAAAATTACTTTATTTTTCATAGAGGAAAAATAAATTAAAAAAAAAAACAAAAAAAAAAACTTGAATCTATGTGTGGAAATAGTCTTAAAAACTATAACGTGCTTGAAAAGTAAATGAAACTTCTACTTAAGAAAAAAAAAATGTTTCATTTAAATTATTCCGAAATTATAGTCAGTGCATTAATCTCAAAGTTGAATGATAAACAAGATATCACAACATTTTTATTCACAATATAAAAAGAAGATTGCGATATGAAATACTATCCCGCACATCATTACCAAAGCTTGGAGATAAGAAATAAAAATATTGTCATGAATGTTAAAAAGCGTAAAATGTTATGAAATATTAGATTACATATCATTGCCAAGGTTTAATGCTGATGAAAAATAATTAGCAATTTTTTGAACCATTTGATTCTGTCTAATGAGTTCATTTAAACAGATTAGTCACTATTCCTAGATTGTGTGTGTGTGTTGTTGCAGTTAGGAAAATTCCTCTGCAACATAATGCGTTTTCTTTTAATTTTGCACGCTGGAGAAATTGTTTCATTTTATTTCATTGCTTTATGAAATTGGGCATAATCTATTGTGACTGCTATTTATTCATTATTGTAATAATTTGTATGAAGAAGAAAGATTAGTAAATGTTTCTATCTAAAAGTTGTCTTTATTATCAAGTAGGCAAGTATGGTTTAATTGTGCACGCATTTCCCTTGATGGACGACCTCTCCGGGCGGCACCTTGAAATGCGGATGAAATACTTCCGGCATGGTGGTTGGATCTCGAGACAATGGAGGGTACAAAAAAAAGGTGGGGTATCTGGCTCCTCCCATGGATGACGGGACGTACTTCCTTCGGGAAGCGTTGTACCATGGCCGGTGATGGCCCTTAGGACTTAACCACAGTTCCCGCCTGTGTTGCTGTTGAGGCTGTCTGGTCATTCAGTATTATTTATCCATGTGCCTTCGGGCGGGTCGGAGAATCAGTGATATGACTTCCTATGATAGACTGTGTAGCGGTATATATCTGCTGCAGTTGCATCTGAATATGGAAAGAACACACATATACACACTCTGTATCGTGTTAAGATATTTCTTCTGATAGCTTGTGCGACAATATATATTCGTTGCAATTGCATCCGAATACTCCAATAACGCCTCACATGGCACTTCAACGTTTATCAAAATATTCTTTAATTATATGTCCTTCATTGTTATAAAAAATTATTAAAATCTTATAATATGAATTATAAAACCTAATATAAGATTAATAAAACACTGAAGAGCATATTTTCGCCAATCCGAAAATTATTTTTAGAAAAGCTATTTACGTGAAATTCTAGCACTATTAGCCGCAAAAATAAACAGAAAAAAAAGCACTCGGGCATGTCATAAAAAAGGATTTAAAAAAAAAACGATTACATCTTATAAAATCATTTTATAAACTCCAGCCATTATTATTATCTATATGAAGAAGAAGGTTCAACAAATCTTTTTGTTGAACAGTTGCCCAATTTATCATCACTAAGATAAGTCCTATTTTTTCAATATTATTTATATAAACACTTCTCTCAAAAGATTGCTCTAACACAAAGTGTCATACAATTAATTATATCACGATATCTTCATGATATTATAGTACAACATGTTGTGCAAATAGGGGGTGTATACGTTTTCTGTAAGTGCCCTCGAGAGTTTCAAAAATGCTCTCCATGGCATTTTTCTAGATAACTAATGCAGTGATATATTCGATATGACGGTATTCGAATATTCCAAGAACATATTCAATAGTATTTCTCTTGACAGTTTATGTAGCAACATGCATTCAGTATCACTGCATTCGAGTATTCCCAGAATATACTCCACGACACTGTATTGCTTTTTTACCGGTACTAGTATACATTCCATGGCATTTTTCCCAATAGTTTATTTCATATTACTTAATCAAGAAATCTTGAATAGGCATAAGCTATTCTGAGGAATATATTCGATATGACTGCATTCGAGTATTTCAAGAATGCATTCTGCGACATTTTATGACTTTTTTCTGATACATTGTATAGTTACTTACATTTGTTACAACTGCAACCATGGTCTACAATAGGGTCATTGTTGTTTGCTGTTTAATCACGTTTCTTCTTTCTCAAGAGAAATTATGTAAATTTTATAAGCCAAATTACATAATTTAGTGCAACATTATGAAGAAAATAATAAGCACATTTTTACCAATCTGAGATGAAGGGAAAAGAACTATGTTTAGAAATGTGATTGCACGAATTTCTTGTGCGTTTACCACAAAAATAAAAAATAAAAAGTATCCAAGGATGATGGAGGAAAAGAAGATAAGAAAACGACCACATCTTATAAATTCCTCACGACAAAATGACTCGCTTCAGAAAGACAGGGGAAAGGGAGGGGAAGAAAAAGCAGAAAGAAAAAAGATACGATTTCTAACTGCTCTTTAACTTTCAATTCGTATTTTCTCCGAAATGTTCGATTTAGTTCGAGTCCTGTCTCCTCCCTCTTTTTCCAACACTCGTCATGAAAACAATCACTTAAGCACACACAACTAAATAAATAACAAAAGAAAGCATTAATACGTTGAAGTTCTTGCACATCTATCAACACATACTCAGGCAAACGGATGGTTACGCAAGAAGAAAAGTAGTCAGACCAGAGTTTGACACCATAGACATAACACACAGACCAGCAAACGCATCATTTGGAGGCATCATAATAACTGGGTATGGGTCGATGGAGGTTTGAGGGTGCTGCTTCATTCGATGTCTACAATTTATAGAATGGAACGGAGGAAAAAGAGGGGGAATGGAACGAAATAAAAATGAAAAAATGAAAGAACGAACTGCAGACTGAAGAGATGGACATTCCCTAAACGTCAGGTCTGGCCTGGTAGATGATGGACGGTCCTTTCGAAATGGTTTTTCATTCATGGAGCGAATGTGTTTTGATTAGTATTCTAGTCGTCGTCAGCAGAATTTGTAAAAGACTAGGTTATAGTAAGGAGGGGAAGGCTAAACCCTGGAGGGAGTTTTCTTATGCTCGGAGGGGGTTTTGTTTGACTTTCTGGTGAATGAGATGAGGTGCGCCAATATGAAAGTGTGTGCCTTCTCCCCTCCTTTTCCAGAGCTTGTTTATAAGGAGTTGAGAGGTGTGGTTTGTTGACTTCTTGCATTACGCTTTCGTGTTTGGTTGGCAATTGTCAGCCTGGATGATGCGTCCTGTTGTGTAAGAAAGGTGGTCTAAGTTAGGTCCGCATTTCAGAGAGGTTTTATCAACAGAATTTTAATGATGAATAGAAGGAAATATATGTAGTCATCCTCTTAACTGTTAACGGAACGTCCAATCTGAATGAATTTTTTTCGTACTCAAAATCATTACTATAAATTTAATGTTGAATTTCTCTTTTTTAAAGGAATCATAATTCAAAGATACTCTAATACAGCAACGTTTCTTAAGCTTTTTATTTTTTTATTTTTGAAAATAGAATTTTTCTCCAATTTTATAATAATAATGCAGCTTCCTTAATATTGAAGAAGGAAGCAATAAAACAAAATATTAAAGCAAGGATAACTAAAAGGAAATACATTGTTCTTGGCTGCTTAATAACTGGATTATACTGGATATCGGAGTTTATTGGCGCGAAAATCAAAAATGGCCATGATAGCACCAAAGATAAGATGATGTATAGTGCCAAGAAAGTGTTAAAATTTTAAAACATTAACAAATGCAATTAAAAATAATTAAATAAAGCATATATATTTCTTAAAACTAGTAATCATAAATGCCAAATTGCAAATCAAAAAGAGAAGCAATACAATTCAACATTATTAAATTGCAAATCGATTAAAATTCACGGAAAGGAAAGGTTTGAACCAAAAGTTAAAAAAGAGTAAAGTAAGTAATCTGGTAAAAAATGATGGGGAAAAAACCATTATAATCTCTTGATTAAGTGTATTTTTTAAAGTGCTTATTATAACCTGGTGTATTTAAAAGTTAAATAATGCAACGTTTTAAACTAATCCATTGGAATGTACTCTCTTTAAGTTTATGTTTCAGGATAGATTTATCAGAAGTAATTGTAGGCCATTGTTGTTCTTTAATAGTTATCTGATAATACATTAATTAATTAACAGGAAAGATTTGGTTGGTTGTTGATTACTACCGCAGCCATTCTTTGATCTTAGTGTACCAGAGATTTAGTAAGATAAATATTGTCTAAAACAAGTTTTAGTCCAAATATAACTGACCGCTGATTTCCCCGTAACTGATCTAATAAAAATCTATTACGTCACCAATGTTATGTCCAATCTGTTATACCCAATGTAGAAATCCTACTTATCTGGTGAGAAAATATCGTGCAGTACAAATATTCTTTGGCATATGATGACTATAGTAAAGTTTCTGCGTGGAAGAAATCATATCATCATTAACTAAGCAAATAATTTATATTCGCTCACATGGCTTTCAATTTGAACAATTTCTTTGCATTGTGCTTTAATGTTTGTCCTGTCTGTCCATTGCATTTATTTCTAGAAAATGTTATTTAACCCCAAAATGTATTAGACAAATTATCTTCTTGTAGATTAATAATAATAAGTAAAAGAAAATATAATTGAAAGTAATCTGATTAGCTTTAATGGAATATTTTAAATTAAGAGATCGTTCAATTTATTCTTATAAACGAAAAACTGAAAGAATAAGGTTCTGTGAGGGTTTTTGCTATTATGAAAATTTCCAACGTGACTCCACTTGGAGATGCGATCCACTGTTATTAGAATCGTTGAAATAAAAATAATAAAAAGACATCTTGTGTATGATAACATACGCTCTTTAAATTCATTAGGAGAAGGAAAAGGATTTACGAATTCAAATTTCGAAATCTTAACATGCTGAATATAAGGTTAGTTATTGAATTATTTTGTGTAACTATTAGAGAATTTTCCACAAGATCTCAAAATAATTGACTTTGGAAAAATAATGCTGTAACAAACAGAAGGATAGCTCTCTAGCGGCGATAGAAAGAAAGAGGGCGTCAACCGCTAGTTGTCGGAATTGCAGTGCCATTAGGATGTGTTCTAATTGTTTTATATGTTAATTTTGTTGCATCTAAGTGACTGTGACTCATTAGATCTTAAATATAATTTTATTTGAGCTAGCCGGCATCTGTCATTCTTAAATCACTCAGTCACAATACTTTTAAATATTTGTTGTGATATTTGATTTATATAAGATTGAAGTGCAAATGATTGTAACACATTCATTATAATAACTACCAATTCTGGTTCCAGTTGATGAAAAAATGACCAGTCATATATTTGCTAAATGAATAGATAATTTTGTGAAATTAAATTTGGGAATATGTAGGTTGACTCAAATATCGTTCTTGACATGAATACTGTGGTCGGAGGACGAGGACAACTTGAGATTCATTTCAAAACAACCTTCATATATCTTTAAAAAGGCATTTTAATCTAACTATTCTATTCTTAATATGAGCCTACTTCATTTAATATTTTGAAGACCTCACTCCTAACGCCTTTTAAATAAGCATAATAATTTGCATCTAAATAAACCTAAAAGAAATAATCAGAAATCTGGTTTCCAAAATATTGTACTCGCCATAACTAGTATTGCTTGCTACTTACAGAAGTTTTTCTTTAACTAGAATTTAAGAAGAGCAAGTGGTTACTTCACACTTCAGTAATCTCACATTCTTCCATCTTATCTTCAAAAGAACACTTTCCTTTTTAGCAGCACATTCCATTAATTGTTTTGAAAGCAGCAGAAAAATTGAAAAGGCGACAAAATTGTCCATCTGGAAATAAACCCATCTCTTCAATTAGATTAGGTTCCTTCTGACAGCCCTAATCTAATTGCAGCTCGAAGCCTTACCAACAATGGGACCTCACATTCCGGCAACGATTAAAAGAAACAATAACTGAAAAACACCGCCTCAATGAAGAAGCATCCTTTGAAGAGATATTATGAATGCCATTTATCATAGCAACTCATCGAAACTCGGAAATGAAAAGGCTGAAGGAATAATGGGAGCTGTTCAGTTTCCTTTTCTGGCTTTGTTCGGCCGCTGGCTTATACTACCAGTTTGTAAGGGTTTATTGTGCTTTAATTATCCGAAAACACAAGACATAAAAGGCCACCAAGTGAAAATTCGGAATGCCATCTCGAATAATGGAGACGTTGGCGTCTTAAGTGGGCTCATCTTCCGAAAACTGATGGCAGTAAAAGTGGTACAAATGGGAAGAGGGCGCTTTTACAGCTTTTCGGTGAAATATCAAATCTTCCGGGTACTCGTTTGAAAGATTATATAAACATGGCGTCACAGTTACATGATTGATGTAACTATCTGAATCTTCAAATATCTAAATGCATTTGGTTTTATTTTGCGATGTTAAATAGCGTCTTTTGTCCACATGTAAAGTGTTCAATGATTTCAATGTAAATTGGTGCGAAGGCATTTGGCATTTATCATGTGAGTCCATATTTAAAAATGGAAAAGTAGGCATCTTAATTAAACTCTTTTTTAAAAAAATTGTTTGAAGTAAAAAACTGGTGTCATTCGACATCTTTTCAGTGATATTCGAGATCTTCTGGGTACTCATTTTGAAAGATTATAAATATGCGGCTTCTCAGTCGCATAATAAACGCAATTATGCGCATTATATAACTCCATATTGTCTTACTTTATATTACGTCTGATTTTCGTATCAACAAATCTCATTTTCTTGTCGACAAGTCTCATTTCTTTGTCGGCAAATGTCATTTTCTTATCGACAAATCATTTTTTTTTGTCGACAAGTCTCATTTTTTATTGACAAATCTCATTTTCTTATGCAAAATGGTAATGTATTCACTTAAAACTAGCGAGAAGCGTTTTACGCATATCATGTAAATTTATCTCCAGTAATGGAGATTATATCTGTAACCACATTCTCTAAAAACTATTATTAATTAAAAAATACAAAAACAAAAAACGCTTATCTCAGGAAAGCATTGTAACGGTATTTTGTTGTAATTCTAGGAATTCAGAGCATAGATTATATTTTCAAGAAATTCAGTTAGTTAATGCAGTATCCAAGTCACATAATATCGAACACTTAATTTCATATTTCTCTACATTGGAGTCATATCCTTTGAAATCATGTTTTTACCTTGAAGTCATATCCTCTTTTCTTTAGCAATACACGTAATGAGTCTAATATTTTATTAGCGCGGTGTTTTGGTATGCATCATGTGAGCATGAATTGGTCTCATTAAAAAAAGTAAATCTTAGAATTTAACTAGAGAAAGAAAGATTGCGAAAGTTTTTCTATCTTTTTTGACACATTGGTTATTGGACAATGAATAATTCAAAAGGATTTTAAAATATTTAAAAATTGGAGAATATTCTATTGTATAAACATTTATAAAATTGTACATTTTGATGAAAGTTTTTGAATTTATGATTTGTGTACATAATTTTGTACAATGGATTAGCACCTTCACATACGCTTACAGATAGTAAAAATGTTGTATAGAAAGTTTTATTGAGGCAATTTTAACTTTTTAATGGATGCCGCAGATTCAAAACAATTAAAAAATCTCTCATTTTAAATTATAATAATAAGAGATATGTAAAGGGCTTATACAATGAATTTACAATTTAATGACGTAAAAAGTGCTAAAGTGAAAATTCTAACTCGGCACATTTTGTAGCTTACTTAGATGAACGTTAAATATTTCATTACTTAGTATTCCCTTGTTGCAGATTCAAAGAAATATGAGTTTAATATATTCTTTTTTTAATCTCAATTTCTCTTTTTGCTAATGATATGATATTTTAATAACCATAATCGGTCTTTATGATATAATTATAATCGATATCTCATAAAAACCACATTGATTAAAGTCGTTCTCTTAAAACAACAGGAAGCGAAACACTTGTTGCTTATCATTTTAATCGTTTTTAATTAGAAAACCATTCTTTAAGTCATTTTCTTAATTCCTCCAACATTAGGATTCATCAATAAAGCTAATTATCTCCCACTTTTCATATTCGAGTTCTGACAGTACATCCCCCCCCTTTTACCGGAAGATAAGATATGGGATAGCTTATCGTTACCATTAGAATAGTAATCATGTCAGTTTCTGGTCAAATTACGAAATGATATAAATTCAGGGATAACACCTGGATTGCTTCAATCCGTTAAAGTGTAATGACCTGTCGAATGCGACAATTAATATTAGTATGAGCTTCTCCTCAAACGTGGAGGCAAGACCGCCAATTTTGACAAGTTATCTTGATGACAAGAATTAAGTGTGGTCCACTCATCAAGATAATTCATCATGGGATCCCATAATTAATCTTCTGCCACACAATAGGGTCATAAGTAGAAACAAATGCTTTTTTTTTCTGACATTTGATCAGATATACTTTAGGATTGCCTGCCAATTATTTCTTTTGAAAACTTTCTCAAATAATACTGGCATCAAGAAGCAAAGTGCTGCATAAGCTGATAATTTATCGACTAACAGAATGATTAATTAATTGAGATTTCTGTCGGATCTAAAATAAATTGCATTTGTAAGACGGGAAAATACATATTAGATATATGAAAAAATATACAATGTGTTTCAAAATTTATGGATAAACTTTAAAAAACTTTATTCTTATTTTTTATATAGGAGAATGCATAGCGAAAAGTGGTGTGTAAGAGTTAAAATACAAGAAATTATTCAAATATCCTTCGATCAGTAGCAATAAAGGGTGGTTACAAAGACTTTTCTTGATTGCAGATATTTATTAAGGCAGAACATTAAATACAATACAATGAATTTTTATCAATAAATTACTAATGCAGAAATAGTGATTTTTCATTCGATTGTTATCAAAGTGGCGCCAGCGAAGTCATGACGAATATACCATCCATGACGTCCAAGTTCCACTCAATATTATTTCAATAGATTTTGCTTTAGGGATTATGTGAAGGACAAAGTATTTTCAATGCCAATTTAAGATACTTTCACACTGAAAGTTAAGATGCTGTATCTTGGAGGATAACCTAAATGTTGGACAATTTATATGACGAAAATTATATGTATAAAACAAAATATATGTGACCAAAACCGTTGACGCCTTGATATTTTTTGTGCTCACAGGTCATCACAATGAAATTTACTATCATAAATGGTTTTCTTAATAAAAATGGTGTTAACGAAGTCAGGGTGAAAATAGCGTTGTTCGCCGTGATATTCAAGTTCTGTCCGACATTATTTGGATGGAGTTTGCTTATAGGGGTATAAAGGAGAGATTATTTGCAACGCTAACTGAAGATATTGACATATTCAAAATTAACATCAAGATGTTGTATCTAGTCAGATAGTCGGAATGTTGGACAATATGGGGCAAAAACTGAGATAATGCCTTGATAATTTTTGAGTTACCAAGGGTGCTCACAATGAAATTTATTATCGTAAGAGATTTTCTTAAAAAACTTTATAACCATCTTAGCAATATATTCAAGTAATCTTATGCCAAATTGCAATAAAGTTTTTTACGTAGGACAATTGCAACAAATTTTGTAATCAGAGAAAATGTTTGTGTCCATCTTGAGCATGCATGTTGTACATTTTTAGACGGGCTCACTTGAGGACTATTATTCCAATATCCGTTGGGCGACATATACCTACCTGACTTCTTTGAAACTGTACTTAAATCTTTCCCCTAATGTCTAGTCAAGGGTATATTCAATTAGAAGAAGGACATTTTAGTTAGTTATTGTAAACACAAAGAAAGGTTAATGCCTCTCTTACGTTTAGGCATTCCTATACAAAAAACTGTTTATTGTATTAAAGGTTCCTCTACCGACTTTAAATGTTTATTTCATAAATTTTGAAGCATCCAACATGTTTAAATTTTCCTGAATATACTAAGAAATTTTTTTTCAATTACTAACTCATTTGTATTAGATCATTTTTAAGCTAAACGTGAAAGCTGAATCCTCCTTTCCAGCTCAATTTCTACATGATAATTTTAATCTTTCCTGTTGAGAAAAATTTAACTAGTATGTCAACTGAAGTTATAAATAAGTTAAAACTAACCAGCAAGAATATGTCCCTTCGACTTTCTCGTATGCCTAACAATAGATTTAATTTCAGAATCAGGGAATCGCTGATGGCAGTTAGAAGCAACATGGAACCAACCTGAAGTGATCATACGCATTTTATAAAGCTGGAAAGTCCGAAGCTTTACTGGGTTTATGGTTTGGATTGCTATTCTGAGACAAAATGCATAGAAAGGGATATGGATTTGGGGATTAGAAGATACATTTTTGAAAGATAAAAAACAGCAGAATATTCTCTTGTAAACAAGCTTTATCCGTGTTAAAACTTCCATGAAAGTCAAGTGTCCTTACGTAATTATAGGATAAAAATTTGGATAGTGAAATCTCGGTTCGTATGCTTCTGCGTCATCTGACTACGATCAAAATAACGATATCACTTCCAAAACAGTCTTGATAAAGTCGAAACAGGACGCTAATCAAACGATTTGTATCTCACATGGATAGAATAAAAATCGGCCTTCGTATACTATTTTTTTTTTCAATTTTATTTTTTTTTTAAAAAGGAAAGGAAAGTCCATTTACAAACTCAAAATTTGAATTCTGATAATATGATTTAATTTAATGAAGAGAGTTTGTCGCCAGATACTGGATCTTGAGGAAAGACATACACCATTGTGCCTTTCAAGAGGTATTCTCTTAAATGATGCATCGCGGCATAGAAGAGCGAAAGGGAGAAGAAGAGAAGGATCCATTGTGGAGAGTGATGAGTACATCAACAAAGGGGACGTCGTGCACTTGGAGATGAATGGGGAAACACTTTGTCATTGTAAAAATGGATAATGATGCGCTCTGCGTCTGTGCGCGCGTTGGAATCATCGACTCTTCTTTGTCGGCGGACTCTCAACTCACAATCGTAATAAAGTCTCCTTTTTGAATTCACGCAACGTGTCCACTAAGGTAAGGAGTGGTTAGGTGGTTATCTACATTAGTTTATTGTAATTCTTAATGAAGTGATGTGTGGTTGGTTGGTGGTTTGTTGCATGGTTGAGTTCACTGATGTGGCTTTTGTCGGTAGCTTTGCTTTTTCTGAGTTTCAGTTAGGTCCATGTTTCACTTTAAAATAAAGACTGGATTCTTTTCGGGAAGAATCCTGTTATTTTGAAAAATGGTCTAACGACAAGGAAGGCAGCTGTTTTACCAACATCTACATACTCAAGTGACATTTGACAGATTTAAAGCACATCAAGCCTGTATATATAATAGGTTTTCGTAAAATAGGATCTCAAACTTATGAGCCTGCAATATCAAATCGAAACTCTGTCATAAAACAACGGGGATCTCCTAGAATTATTTTGAAAAATTATATAAGTGAATCCATCTTTTTCAGATATTTTTAAGTAATATAAAATTGAGCCTGATATACTGGAATTGGTGCATTATTTTCGACCTCATACTTTATGCACACTGGCTAATGTAAATTTTGTGTTATTAAACCATCCAAGTCAATTCTCATATATTGAGATCTGGTTTATTTTGAGTATTTTGTGCCAAGAATTTTTAGAAAATATTTGAAAATTTATCATCTCTAATATCTTACAATTTTCTAAGATCTTTGAATTTTGTATTTTAAATATATATTGCACTAGCCATCTTTGATGACCAGCTTATTCACTAGGTTTATTGGGTTACAAAGAATGTTTTTATTTAAAATCTCACCTTGTTATTTGATAATAAAGAAAAATATAAATTTAATCAATTACTGCACATGCAAATTAATATATGTTTAAACAATCGCAATAAATCTGGAAATGTAAATTTTACTTCTGACTTAATGTGCAAAGAAAGCAATTTTTTTTCTCAATTTTAACACTGCCAAAAATACGTATGTATCATTAAAATGGTAATTTTTAGAGTTTTAAGAAAGTGTAAAAATCTTTATTTTGAAATAATATTTTCAGAAGATGCAACTAAAAAATAAAAATAAAAATTACTCAATTTTTAATTAACTTTTGGACTTAGAAAAGTTTACAATGATCTTCCTTTTGACTTGAAAAGAATGTGGGCCAGTTTGCATCAAGACCTAACAACAACTGTACATTTATATTAAAAGAAACAGATGATGACTATGTTAAAAAAGTCGATTTTTTTTTTGCCGAAATATTAATTTTTTTTTAAAGTTAATACTCTTAATGGTGAGTGGTTTTCTTTATAAAACCAATGCAATTGTCTTTTTATTTTATTTTTTTTGGGGGGGGGGAGGGGAAGTTACACTGATTTTTATATTTACATTTTAAAAATGTTTTACATCCTTCAATGCCT
Organism: Argiope aurantia; assembly: GCA_026543865.1. Lineage (NCBI taxonomy): Eukaryota > Metazoa > Arthropoda > Arachnida > Araneae > Araneidae > Argiope > Argiope aurantia. Next base: position 342,074 of record JAPMOR010034064.1, read on the forward strand.
TTTTCTCATATTCTAATTAATCTTTGATAGAATTTTTGTACGAAGAATCTCATAAATTTCATAAATTCTAATGCATAGTTTTTGTTCAAATTTAGCGTAATAATTTCTCAACATATTCCATTGTTCTTGAACTAAAAAAAAAAAGTAATCTATTCATTTAGAAATTTTAAGGCTTTACAAGGCGACAAAAATTGAACATTTCATGTTATTTAACAATAGAACCCTAATATTTAGTGATTTAGTTCAAGTTTTCTCTGAGCTATGAACAAAATTTTAAATAAATTATTTGATAAATCCTTGAACTAAAAGATTTTTGCTTTACAACTCTTTTTTAGCAAAAAAAAAAAAAAAAAAAAAAAAAAAATGGCATTTGATATATTTTGCTTTTAAAGATACTTTTTCAAATATCTTTTATGCAAAAATCCAAAAACATAATTATTTTAGAGAGTTTTATTTTTTTTTAAATCTCATTCCGAACATAGTCGCATACCTTAAAAGCAAATTAGTTGATTATGTATGGCAATTTATTGTAATCATAATAATAAAAATATGTGGTATTTTAGTTTAAAATATATTTGCTCTATTTATTTTATTTTATTTATTTATTTATTGCGATTATCTGTTTTTCGGTTTGCAATAGCCAACTTTTCAGATTATTCACGATTGATTAAATATTCTGAAATTCTCAAAATAATACTTGCTATGTCTGTTAAACAAATTATGAACTGTTAAACAAATTATAATACTCATTATAATTATTAAACAAATTATAATACTTACTATAACTGTTAAAAAATTATAATACTTGCTATAGCTGTTAAACAAATCATAATACTTTTTATAACTGTTAAACAAATTTTAATACCTTAAAATATTTAAAGTACTTGTTATCACTATAAATACAGTCAGTCCCAATACAAGGGAAAATATCTATATAAAGCAGTTGGAGAAAAGTATGGTGTGGAAAATTCGTTATTTAAAAGGAGGAAAGAGAAGGTAGGGAGAAGGGATTCGAAGAGGGCAAAAAGTATATATTTGTATACTTTAATGTACAACATTTACAGCCCCAGTCATTATCATTTGCAAGACATAAACATTTTCAGATTCGCTACTGTTACCAAAAGATAAACTGCACAGTAATAAAACACGTCGAATCCCTCTACAAAATACATAGCGGAAGCTATTCATTCCTCGAAAAAGAAAACTCCACTATCTGGGGAATGTTTCTCACCTCTCCCTGGTTGCTGAGATAAAACAGAACCAAGGTGTCAAAAGGCATGGGGGTGTGGGGATTGTGTCTCGAGTGTCCATCAGTCTGGCTCCGCTGAAACAATTATCGCTCCAACAAGTCTGTTTGTGAGACGCAAACTCATTTTCGCAATCCAATCTAACTCTATCCTTTTCACACGTCTTTCTTATCCACCATCTACCCGAAAAGACCTCTTATTATCTCTAACAACACATCCCCGCGATTCTGCGAATTCGGACCACCCCTAGGAACAAGTGATTCTGCCCCCTTTCCATTGTGTTCCACTCACGCGAATAAATACGGAGAATCAAGAGTTAAGAAAAAGGTCTATTATCATTTTCCTTCGAGTTGTCCACGTCCTCTTTCGGTGCTTTTACAAAGATTTGTGCTTTCCGATCGACTCGTTTGGACTTTCTGAATAGGTTTACGCATTTTTAGATGACTTAAACCGATCTGGGCAAATGTTGGCGCCTTTTTTTTTTTCGGCTGCTGTGAGACCACCCAAAAAACATTTATGCAACATTCTTTGCTTTGTGTTTCAGAAGAAACTTGCTTTTCTTCTTTTATTTTTCTTTCAATGTTTTTTTTTTTTTTTGACAAACAATTCGAGAGCTAACGGCACCATACGTTTTCACTCTTTGTTTCTTGATCTGAAAAACGAAAGGTAACAGATGAAGAGTTGTAAAAAAAGGATATTTTTGAATAAAGAATGTAAGCGTAATGCATCGGACAGCATAAATAGATTTTTGTGAAGCTTTGATAAAGTTATATAATGTTTTGTTGAAACAGGTTTCATTAAAATAACAGCTATTTATATAGTAATCACGGATAAGGAAGTACAAACTCACCGTCACAATTCCATAAATATACAAGTGCTTTAAATATTTTTTTTTTCAATAATAGGGAAATATATTAAAACGGAATAAATACAATTTTTTTTATTAGACTTTTCATATTTTTGAATAGTTTTATAAACTTACAAAAATATATTAGCATGTGAATATGTGATGAACTTCCTCCTTATCGAATCAGCTCAACTAATATATGAATATAAGACAAGGTAGGAGTGCAGTGGCCATTGGTCACTGCAATACTCGACAGTGCACGACGTTAAAAAATTCAATTATGTAATAAATTTCATATGTTCCTTATAATGAGTTTTTTTATAACTATTTAGGGAATAATATTGTAAAATATTTGAATCGACGTTGCAATCTTGAAGTGATTGGAGTGGGTTAATGATCATGTCTCTGCTTCAGGATGTGAGAATCGCAGATTCGAGACTTACATAGCTACAACATGATAACCTTATTATGAAAATTTAAATGAAGATTGCTACTGTGATCTGATCGCAAGCATTTTAAGTCTTTCCATCCAACGGAAGCTTGTAACTTCGGAAAGATAATTTAATTACTTAACTGTGAAGTATTTTCTGCTAATTAGACTCCGTCTTCAACTGTGAAAAAATGTTTTCGTATTTATTAACTAAGAGTTCTTGCAGCTTTTTGAGATGCTTATGAATTCCATTTAATTCATTTATTAAATCATAACGTCTGTGAATGACCTAATTTAGTTTATCCATTGAAAAATATGATTATACAATTCACAAATTATGCTCGAATACTACAATTAATAGGCTAATTATATGTAATATGACCAACTTTGTTGCACCCAATCAACAAATATTAGGTGCTTGCATGTATTTTGATCATTTTTTTACTTTAAAAAGGCATTTATTGAGAAAAATTGGTACAATATATATCAGTCAAAATATTTTCCATAATTTTCTGCAACTTCCGTCCAATATGTCTTGAAATTGATTGTCTTAAAATTTTTTTGGTCCTCCACGTCATTCTTTGTCATTCACATCGAAATAACCACTCTTAACCGTTGAAACCAAAACCGACAATTGGGATATGACGGGACACCATCACGGTAAGTTTCTAAAAGTGTCTGATGGACGTTGGCAGCAGATTTCTTTAAATCCAACCAATAAAGTAATGAATGTCGAAAATACAATTTGGAGTGTTCCATGATTGGGGTCTTTAAACACTGAATAACTCAATAATACCAAATGGAAAACTTCAAAATGATAATAATAAAGTAATAGTAAATTGGTAAAACCCAAAACCATTGTCGTTTGTATAGATACTTAGTAATTTTACCAATAGATGTCGCTGATTAAATACATGCAAGCGCCTAATAATTAACTTTATGGCACCCATGTAATTGACAATCCATTCCAACAATAACTGTGAAATTAACATCTTCGTGGTACGACATCTGTGCCATTCATGAAGAAAACGTTAGATATATATAATAATAAAGCAGCAATAATGACATCCCATTACATTTGTGGTACAACCTTTCTAATGTCTACAATGAAAACGATAAAGGAAAAACACAATAGTGCAGCAAAGCTAGTGAAATCTTTTAATTTAGTGGTAAGCATTTGTGCCAATTGTAAGAAAAATTTAAAATTTCGCTGCAAACACTGATTATTCAACTTACCTTAATTTCCAAGTTAACTTTTGTAGATGGTCAATTGACTTTTAGCATTTCTTCGAAAATTTCGGTGACTTCTTATGAGGGGTGGAGGAAAACGATCTTCGTGTAGTGGGAGGTCAGATCAGGGTAGACGCGACGACGAGGCGCTAGGAAGTGATTATCAGCTTCCTTGTATTCCACCCAGGGGTCAGGTGTATTCGTGGCCAGTGCTTTAACACCTTTTGACGCGAGCGGAGAGATGTTATCTGATAAGCATCCATCCCCCTTCAAGCCCCCACTGGGCATGAGAGATGACTTGCTGGGGAGTCAGACGCCGAGTTGACGGAGTCCGGAATTGCTCCAAGTCCTTTGTTGGGTTATCTGGCTCAATTAAAATGATAAAAGGAGAGCTGTTTCTAATCCAGGATTATTTTATTTTGAATTTCAAAAATAGCGACAGAGTCAGTGAAAGGGCGGTTGATGTTATTTGTGAAAAGCTCTAATAGTCGGTATTATGCGTCGAAAGACAAATTATAACCATCGCATTTTTTTTTCTGTATAACTGATGGTTCTCGAAGTTAGTCACTTTGAAAATTTCTAGATATGATAATTATTTTGAAGCTTCCTGAGTCTGCTAGTCAATTTGAAAATTTTTATGTTAAGTAATGATTTTGATTTGTAGGTTTTAAGATATAGCGGCGAAATGAAGAGAGAGTATACAAATGCCTCTGGTGCAGTCTTAGGGATCAACTTGGAAGCAAAACGATAGCGCAATCATGTCACTTTTTAATTTGTTAACCGGGTATGACGAAATATTCAATGCGAAATTAGTTGAAGGTAAATTAATCGCCGGTTCAACCGGTTGTAATCCAATATGAAGAAAAAAATGTGAAAAATTTATACCATTTATCTTGAGGTATTTGAGCTTCTTAAACCTCTGATGGTGACTAGGAACTGTGGGCGGTCCTCTGTCCTTGCTATGCCATTCCATGATAATATATTGATAGTTACATCAAAGACATTTATTCGTTCACATCACAGTCACAATGAAGATTTTTTTTAGTTCTGCACGATTTTGTTACGGAAAATGAATAGAGGGAAAAGTATCGAGTCATATGCAAATCTGACTTGTAGTCACTTGAAATTTGATTTTTCTTTTATAACTTTTTGATAATTTGTTTCATGATTGTACAAACATAAAACCACATTATTTCATTTTTTGCAGAAATTCTTTTCATATTTAAGTATAAGTAAAAGGTGCAAATTTTATTGTGAATTATGTATAAAAATTGTTAATATTTGAAATAGATTGTAACAGATTTAGAGGATCCTTTATCTGGAATAATGTGCTTAATGAAATGATATAATTATCAATTATTTTTTCATTTCTCAACTTATTATATTCAGATTAATCATTATTATTTTGCCATTTTTTGGTATCCGAAATTAAATTATTATGCCAGGCTTTAAAAGTTCAGGCTATAAAAATTAAAGCATCCTAATCGAAAGTACTGTAGAAAATAAAATGACAAAATTCTTGATGGCACACCTTTCAAAACCTTGGGAAATGAATGTTATAGAATAGACAAAGAGATATCAAGATAAATATCTGGTAAAAGGAGTATCTTTTTTTAAAACTTGAGAAATTTTTATTTTACTTGTATGTTTGTATCTTTCCAAACTATATTTTGAAAATAAAAAGCTACTTTATTAAACATCAGTTCATTTTAATTACCCCTGCAGAGTGAAACGTCTAAACTGACAGAAATTCGATCGAAGTAAGACACCGTACGAAAGCGGTAGGTCCTGATTTGTGAAATAATTTGTTTAATTCAGTATTTTTATAAAGACTTACGATAAAACACACAGTGAATCCTGGCTAAAACAATATTAAGGTAAATATAATTAAAATTCGAAATTGTTTTCCAAGAAAAACGATTTGTCGCAAATATTAATTAAATAGGAAGTTCGCATTTTAGTTTTGAGGACAGTTGTCGGTACTATTTGCACTGTCTTGCCATTTGCACAGTATTAATGTGTCTATTACATTGCAACATAATATCATGATGTAACAATTCAAAAAAGTACAATCGTCATGAATTGTTATATCATGATTATTCTGTGATGAATATGAACTGTTCCCTTCTCTTCTACCATGGTTCATTTTCAAAACTTATTTGGGCCAATCGCTTTTTCATTACCTGATTTGTATACCCTCGACATTTGACAATATTATTATGTTAACATCTTTTTTACCCATTAATGCTGAATAAGGATATTTTAACCCTAACTATCAGTAAATTTATTCTAGCTTATAAAAAATTATTTTTTAATGAAATTTTAAATTTAAGTTTCGTTTGAAACTTCCAAGGCATAAATTATTTAAGAGTCCCATCCTCCTTCGATTGTGAAGTTTCAGCACTATCTGTTAATCCAATACTTGCAGTGCTAAAATCACCGGGGGCAATAAAATTCCTTGAAAATTATTCATTAAAATTAATGAATAACTAGAGAAAAAACAATAAGAAGCCGGGTTCGGCGGAAAGAATAATGAGTTTGTTGTGGATGAAATGCTGGATAAGGCTAAAACAAAGGCTTTTATTTTATGTCAATATGAGGAATTGATACTAAAGGTTATTGTCAATATTGAGTAGATACAAATTACTAATATATGGGTATGAAAAAGTTACATTTAAAATGCTGATGGATAACAAGTATATAATCACTGAGATTCGAATCCGAGGTTTTACTAGCGAGGTTTGAATCCGTAGATCCCCACAAGTTTGAAAGGATATATACGAATCTCCAAGTAAGGCTTTTTATTGAAATACTTTTTTTAAGTCAACTTTAGCTCTAAATTGATACAACAAACCCCGAAAAGGGGTCGGAAGAAGGGGACTAGGTAAAAGGACAACCAATGAAAAAACCACTGAAAGTTATAAGAAAAAACCTGATAGGGTAATTGGTACCTAAGGCATTATATTCTCTTCTTTCTTCCAGTTTTATTCGTCGATTTCTTGTTTTAAAAATGGTGTGGGGAGGGGAAACGCATAAGAAACTATTGTATTTACGTAGCCCTGAACATCAATATTCCTCAGTTCGACCCTTCAGACTCATAACAGTTTCATTGGTGAAGAATAGGATCTTTTACAATTATGGTATTTTACTACGTTCGGGATGAAGATTTTTGAAAAACTCTCGAAAGTAATTATATTTTTGAATATTTCTGTAAAAAAGATTGAACAAAAACACATATGAAACCAAAATATAGCAGTTAAATAGCGAGTCTTTTTTTAAATGAAAAAAAGGGTTTTTTTAGGGGGGGGGAGGGCTAAAAAGAGGTATAAAGCAAAAATCTTCTAGTTTAGAAGTTTATCAAATAATTTACTTTAAATTTTGCAAATAACTTTAAAAATATGTTATCTAGTCGCGGAACTAAAAAATAAGCTATATTTTTCCCATTCTTTAAATATTGAGATTCGACTAATAAATAACATGAAGTTTTCAATTTTTTTCATACTGTGAAGCCCTAAAACAACTATAAAATATTTCTAAATGAATCAGGAACTGCAGAACATATTAAGAAATTATTATATCAAATTTGAACAAAAAATCTGCATTAGATTTTAATTTGTGAGGTGTTTAGTAAGAAAATTTGAGGAAAGATTAGAATCTGTGAAAATAGCATCTAAGGAAGTAAAATAACATTAAATCGTATATAAATACAGATATAAAAATTAGTGTAACTTTCCAAAAAAATGACTTAGAAACAAAATTCTAACGATTTTATACAGAATCCTTTTCAAACATTAAGAATAAGAAATATAAAAAATACAAAAAAAAAATCCTAATTTCGCACAAAAAAATAAAAAAAAGATTTTTTAACGTAATTACTTATCTGAAAGAAATATTTGGATAAACCAGAAGCAAAGTTATGTTTTGACAATCTCTAGCTAAGGGTGAGAGCGGGGAGGGCAATTTGATGTAATAGGAGAAATAGAAGGTTCGATCGTTTATTTTGATATATCAATATATTATAAATACTATGAAAATATGCTGCAGGTGATTTTACATAAATTTTTGACATATCATGATGTGTTGTATCGCTTGTATACCTAATACCTAAGTAAAATTTCATTTAAAAAATAGTGGTGTTTATAATATTAGCTACATATCAAGGAGACTTGTAACTTTTTCATTTCCGGTAAAATTTAATCGCTTATTTGCGAGAAGGTCGGAGAAGTGCCTGAAGAAGTTCTTAACCTCCGGCATTACAAGTGGGTGTAAAATGGCTTGGCAATAACATTAGATGATTGTGTATAATAAATTCAAATGTCCTGAGTAAGTACTTAAGCTAATTAATCTAGGGAGGAATCATATTTTTTTTAAATTGGACTTTTATCGATTCTCCACTGACCCTTTATTTGTCATGATCTTAGAAGTAGAGGTGACAAATTAACCATACGTCGAATAATTGTTATGTTATTTCTTTCAAGCTTAACTCTCAATACTGAAGAATTACGATTACTATAATAGAAAACCATCCAAAAAAAATTTTCCCACAAAAAAAAGTTATTTTATATAAATTCTTTTACTTGTTAACTTTTCTTTGTAAATTGTCAGCCTTAGTCCCACACGCCTACGTATCATGAATGGAAACCCAAGAATTGGCAATTATGAAAAGACTTTTTCCATTTACGAATTGCGAATAACGCACGAAGTCCTGAATGCACATAAGCAAAGAAAAAAATAGCCAACGAAAGAATTCATTATCTCGTATGCAATATTCCCATCTCGAGAAAGAAACGTACCTTATAAGGATGGTTGCAAAGAAAAAAAAATGAAGTAAAAAGTAAATAAATACAATAAAGTATGAAAGTCTATAAATAAAATAAACAAAGACCCCATACTGCGGGGTTTATCGTCATAAATCGTGATTCTAGAATCAAGTGGTTGGCTTTCGTGTGCAAGCATTAGAATAAAAACAGTGAGTGGCTGTATAATACGAGTGAAGAATAAACAAGCCATCTTGACTTAGAAATACTCGCCAAAAAAAGAACAATTTATTTTATTTCTGTCTTCTACGCTTTCGGTTTTACTCCCCCTTCTCTCGATTTCGAAAGCAAACGTGCCAATCGGGAAACTCAATTTTGGCGAGAAAGCTATTGCTTTGGCAAAAAAACCTACTTTGTTGGCGATTTTGTTTCAGAAGCAATTTTATATTGATGGCAGTGAGTGATTTTACATTACAGGTAGTAAGCAGTTCTTGAACAGTCAGTGTCTACTCCATACTGGAACCGTAATCACTCTCACAGGAACTTACAGATTTTTAACATTTATAGGGATAAAAGGTTTTAAAAAGCATCAGAGAGGATAAATAGTACAGCAATTTTAACTAAAAAAAATAGGTGTGTCTTCTGAAAAATTCTAAACCAAAACTTTTACAAAAACCATTTAAGATAAATCAACATTCCTCAACATTTTGCTTAACGCTTCACCATTCGTGTATATGTGTATGTGTGTGTGTGTGTGGGGGGGGGGTAATATTCTATCTTCGCAATCTGAACATAGGTGACAAAAGATTTTAAATCGGGAAAAACTTATGGCTGAATTTTTTTTTTTTTTTTTTTTTTTTTGGTAGGTTGCCGTAACTACTTCAACTTCTCTTCCTGCGGTCGCGTTTTTGGTATGCTAAAATCTTGGCTTCAGAGCGCGAGAGTTTCAGGTTCGTTACCGGAATCAGCCCGGAATCCGCCGAATAAACGTGCCTGGTGCGCGACAAATCCGTTGGAGCCAAACGTCCTCCCGCTGATGTGGTGCGGAAGTTTAGGGAGGGAGGTTGCCAGCACAGGTATCGTCCTCGTCACCTGATTGCGGTTAAAAGCTCCGAAATCCTTCCCAGAATAGCCGTAGTGTAGTTTTAAAATGGGGCGTTAGTATAACTAAACTAAACCACTTTTTTTCCTAATATGTGTTTACATTATACGTTTCGCTATAGAAGCACAGGTGTTAACTTTAATTAAAATTGCGGTGATTTTTCAATTTTCAAATAAATAAATAAAAATCTTAATGACGACGCATGCATTGAAATTGCCTAAATAAAGATTCATTGCAAAAACATATACTTTTATGCGCGTTATATGTAAACTTATGTACCAAAATCGGAATGCTACTGTAGCGTGGAAATTCCAGCTTTCGCGCCATATTTAATTCCACGCTATTCAAAATCATGCTATTCATACCGATATAGCTTCTGTGTAGCTTTTAAACTATACTTTTAAGGATAGGATTTAGGATAATTATATCTTAACACATTATCATTATTATTAACCCGTTAGGCACCTCGTACAGATTTACTACTGTTCGGGTATTTGAAAAGAAAATGAAAAGGTAATGTATGAAGCTTCCATGCGTGGCAAGTTTGCATTTATTATCTATCTATAAAACATGTATAAATATTGTACGAAAATATGAGAAATATAAGATGAAACATACAGTGAATACAAGAAAACATATGGAATTCTAAGAAACTGTAGGGAAGAAGGAAAAGAAGAGGAAACAAGAATTTTAAAAGAGAAAAAAGAATTTAAATTGTTTTTGCAATTGAGTTCAAAGATACTGTGATGAAGATGATAGGAAATCAAAAGGATGATTGAGTGAGTATTGTGATTTCACGCATCATTGACGCCATCGATTTTATCACAGTTAGTGGTAGATAGGATGCATGTTTTGTCAAATTTTCTGTGAAACTATCCGATACAAGAGTTTTTTATACATTGAGGACTACCAGACTGCCCTTTCTGAAATACGAAATGGATTGATGATTTCGATGGGAATTCTGATCAAAAAATTATTAAGAATGATTTTGTTGAGAGGTAAAGTGAGAGGTTTGCCATTGTCAACAAAATGAGAGAATCTACCATTTACTGCTTTCGAAATAGAAACCATCCTGTTTAAACGAGATCATGATATGAAAATGAAC
>JAPMOR010034064.1:352801-427425 GCA_026543865.1 Argiope aurantia
TTGAATATGATTATTTCATTCAACAGCTAAAGAAAGTGTAAATGATAATGCTTTAACAATAATTGGATTAATGTATTTCATTTAGTGGAAAAATTTAGAATTAATGCTTTTCAGAATAATAGTGATGATTCCTTTTATATAATGCAAAAAGATTACGGATAATCATTTTTAGGACTTATTGCTTTTTGAGTAATTTAGAAAAAAAGTTTAAAAAATACCTTATTTTACTTTACTTTTCTCTATCTAAAAGTCAAAAGCAACATTTTACACAAATGTCAATGCCCTACAATTTTTCGGTTTGTTATTTTTAAGTGGATTCGACATGTAATAACTTTGAAAAAAATGGAAAAATTCCTCACTTTACTTTCTCCCACCTAGGTAGTCAAGAAGGGAAATTGTGGGAATGATATTGAACCATAACTGAATAAGAAATATATCGTCAGTATCCGGGTCTAAATTAATCGAGAAGAAAGAAAAAGAAAAAATATCTGTGTGTTCTCGTTGCTTCAAAATGTCATTGCTGTAACAGAAAGAGAATTGAGTACTGTTCGTTTCAGTATTCTGAGGCGACCGCTTTTCGACAATTTTATCTCACTAAAGGATGAAGTCGTTTCCGGATTTCTTCATTCTTCTTTCACCTTGGTTCCCGCTATGTTAGACATTTTTTCATTAAAAAAATGAGGTTTCGAAAAATATAAAATTCTTGACATGTTTTAAAAATCACAATTGTATTAAATTTGTATTGAAAGCGCCATGATTAACAAAGCATAATCAGCAAATATTTCGACGGTAATTTCTTCGTCTAATATGGAATACTCATTCTGGATGACGTTCATTTCTTCGCCAAATCCGTGCGGCAACCCTGCAACCCGTCGTTCCAACTTCTAAATCAGCGCAGATAGCTCTTAGCTTTGAACAAAACCAAGGCAAAAAATACAAAATTCAAAGTATAGGTTTGGGGTTGTGCTGGATCAACCTAGGGGTCAAATGCTAAGCAAACATCGGCCACCGGAGCAGTGGTAATTACCAGGGGGGAGGTGGGAGCAGGGGGACGGCCCGTCTGTCGACAACTCCCCGAGTTGGTTCCTCGTTAGCGCGGAGATTTTTTCTTCCTTCCTTTTTGTATTTTACTGCTTTTTTTTATTATTATTATTACCAGCGTCCTGAGTTTTTTTCTCTCCCTCTGTCTCTCGTATTACCTGGTGTTTAGATTTTGGAGATCTATTTCTCAGGTAAGATTATTGGTTTTTTTCTGGCCAGGAAACAACAGCTCATTCAAAACAACGGATGTTTTGCAAATTTATCTGTTGTTTATATGGAAATTCTTTCTTTATTTTCAAAAATTTTTCTAGTATTTTTATAAGTCTGTGAGCTAGGTACGATGCGTGGGTGTTACTTGTATTTAAGTTTGTAAAGACTCTATTTGATTTTGCAGTGTCTATCTTGCCAGTTTGGTATAGAGGACTATGGTGGGTCGAAATTTCCATTCCCTTCTAAACATGTGAATAATATTAAATTGTTTATTCTGTTATCTGATATTTATATGAATTTGTATCTCTGGGCTGGATATTGTTCTGTAAACGAATTACCAATGCAGAGTGAGATTTAATATAAATATTACACACTAGCCGTTTTTGGGACCAGCTGGTTCACCTGGAGTATTGTTAGTATTTGATTTCAATTAAATTTTTTAGATTTAAATTGATATTCATGATTTTCTTATGAAAGGAATAATTTTTTTAATGGAGTCGAGTCCCATGACATCATAATCCAAAGTGTCTGGTTAATCCATTTCACACTGCACGTTGTCGTTTGTGATAATGTGATTTCACTTCCTGTTCGGTCATGCAATCTCTTCAAATAAATAGCAAAATCTTTTTTTTTTTATCTTTCAATAATGGAAGTAATTGACGCAATTAAATATTTGACGAAGGAATTGAAACGCTTTGAATTTCATTGCAACTACGATATATATTGTAAAAAAAAAAAAAAAATCTCTGATAAAATTCAGAGGGAAAAAATTGAGCGATAATTAAATCGATATCATTAAAGATAATTTTGAAATTTTAAAATGATGTAAAAATCAGCTTTGTGCAGTAATATTTTTATTGACGAATGACGCTAAAATCTCACATAATTCTTAATTTATTAATTTTTTTTTAAAAAAAAATCTGATTTCGAGGTGTAAATTAGAACAAATTTGGTAATTCTAGGTCAAACAATCTGTCTTGAGAAAGGCCAAGACATGCACATATTCTCACATACTATAACATTATACATATCCATATTACTAGTATAGATTAAAATCTGCTTTAAAAAAAATGGCCAAAAAATTATTTTGAACATTTCTCTGCTGGTTTCATTAGATTCATTTAAAAGACGCCTCGTAAGTTTATTGCATGAAGTTAGATACACTTTGGAATTCATAACTTAAATCTAATCGGCATTTTTTGCTTTAATTTGGATATGTATTTCATTTGCTCTGTTTGATTTTCTGATTTATTACAATTTTTCTACTATTTAAAACTTGCTTTAACCTGGTGTTAGATTCGAGGATTAAATGCCAAAGTTTTAGTTTAATTATAGTAATGTCCTAATTTGATATAATACAGTAACTATTTAGGTAAGAACCTTGTAATTTTGAACTAGTGCAGATGACGAGGATTATAGGAAACAGGCGACCACTCACGATACCACACTTACAATATACTATTTGATCTCCGATTTAAATGAATAAAATATTTTAACATATATACAAAGTACATATCCTATCATGGGAATATATATTTTAGATGCATTTTTTTTGCCAATCGATGGACACAAAAATCTGACACATAACGACAGTAGCAGACAAAAGATGACATACCGAATTTCTTTTATTTTAGTCATTTTGTTTGCATGTATGCGAGAGTACAGCGAGAAAGTACAGAGTACTTTTGAGAGATTCGGTCCAAAATTCAATCAGAATCTGTATTTTAGATGCTAAACATGAATATCAAATTTTGTTTGTCTGGCTCTTTGCGTTTTATACGTAGTTACCGAGTTTACTCAACCTCGAATAGTTAGACAGACTTCTTGTGAAGCGATTTCATTCAAAATTTGAAAGAAATTTACAAATTTGGTCGTAAATATCCATAAACCGAATTTCATCCACCTAGATCAAAGTGTTTTTTCAATTATCTAGTTCACAGTCAGATATAATGCCACAAATGCGTTTTTCTGATTTAGGGAAGTCTGACACTTGTCACACGTCAAAATCTTACCGTTCGAATTTTTTGACAATTACATTACTTCGTATACGAAAATGTGAAAAACAAAATCATTATCAACAACTATTCTTTCATGTGCATTAATTCATTTTTGATTATCAGACTGACGCTGGACTAAATGAAAATGAAAATACAAAATGATGTTCATGGAACACGTCATACTTGTTCAATAGAATTAAAATTAATCTAATAAAAATAATCATATTTCTTCTTGAATGATATGTTTTTGTTGCTGCTTTCGATAAATTAACGTTTTGTCGTACAGGAAATTCGTTAATATCATATTAAAACTCTTTGTAATGGAATAAGAGTACTTTACTTTATACTTGATGTATATGAAGATTTTCTTAAAAAGTGTTTGAACGTGTTAAATTTTATTGAAAAACTTTTTATTATGCATTTATTTTAAAGTACTGTCGAGCAATGAATATCAGCAGGTATTGGTAGCATGGACAATAAATGCTCTGCATTATGGCTGCAGATCTGCAGCACCTCCTAAAATTATTCTTGAAAGTTACATTTTTGTTTTTTATGAAATTCTGTGAGTTTAGCACTCTTGGCTCCTTTTGCTATACTGAGAGTTTCCATAATCAATGAAAAAGAAAACAAAACAAAATAATAAAAACGTAAAAATAAGAGAAAAAACAAACAAGAGAAATGTAGATGAAAGTTATTTTTCCTGCAGCCCGCGGAAGTGCACCGTACGTACAATGGATTGTGTTGCGTAATTTGAAGATCAACGGCAGCGCTCTACCCTATAGAATTTAGAGGAACGAGGATTGGAGACCAGTCTTGTAGCGCGATGAACAGATTTCTCCCCTTCTCACTCTCAAAGATCGTCTTCGTTTTCTCTTTTTTACTTTCTCGTTAGAGGAATTATTGATATCATCAGAAAATAAGAACTCATGATTTTCACGAATCTCCTCGTTTCAGAGCTTTCTGAGTCCGATAAACATATTTTCGGCATTAATGGTAGCGATCTGTGAACATTGGTAGGTCTGTGAACACGATAACGATTTGAGCTAAACGACTGAAATTCGTTATACTAATAACGATCAGTCTTGTAAATGATAATCTAATTTTGTGCAAAATTGATTCACAGGAAGTCTGTCTATCAGGATTAACTGATAATTGAACTCGATAATTACGAAAGCAAAGGGTTGGGTAGATAAAATTCAGTACTCAGGTGTCGTCCTCGTCATCTGACCGCGGTTCAAAATTACGAGGTCCGTCCCAAAATAGCCCTAGAGTTGCTTCAAACGGGACGTTAATATAACTAAATCAAACCAAATCATATTTGTATAAAAGTTAAAACACATAATATGAAATATTTTCTTCAAATTATTTCGCTTCTCATTGTTTAAATGCTGTTAATATTTCACCCCATAAAAAAATCACCTCTTTATTAACCTCTTCATTACTCATTGTAGTGTCTCCATTATAATTCATAACACTTTCCAATCAGTCATGCTCCATAGGAGTATTTAGCAATCACAGCTTGATCATTAATCTAGAGAAGATTAGTTAGTCAATTGTATAGTATCTTCAACAGCTATCATGTCTTTCAAATGCTGCCTTTTTTTTCCCCTTAAAGGTAACCAATTTGGTCGATTGATAAAAAAAAATAAAAAATGGAAGAATAAATAATATTAAAACGTTGTTAAAAGTGAAGGTTCTCTATAAAATAGGTCCCTAAATAGATTTTTTTTTGTTACAAAATATATGATAAATTCTTTATTTATATAGTTTTAAACTAAATGTTATTGCACTTGCTCCAGCATGCTATTTATCATTGAGCTATACACTTTAACTATGGCTACTTTGCTTTTTACCATAATTAATTTCAGCTTAATGTATTTTCGTTTACAGAAAAAGAGCGATTCATTACACTTGACTGATTAAAAATACAAAGGTTGGGAGACGTGTTGGAAATTGTAATGCGGTAGTTTTAGAAGGTCATCACTCAAATATTTAACCTCATTTTTTTTTTTTTACTAAGATTTATTAGTTGTTGAATACGCAACACAAAGTACTGGATCATTCAGATTCATGCTGGCATACGACAATTTGAAATTCTGGTGGTCTATTTCACCCTTCCCCCCTACAAAATTTTAAATTTGTGAATAATGTAAAATTTTTAAAAATTAATTTTTGAGCATTACGATCAATTTTACTAAATTAACGTAATTATAACGGTATATTACAAAACGCGCAATATTTTAATCCAGAAGTTAGAAGTACTAATCAATTTTGTACAAAATGTTAAAC
The DNA here is from genome assembly GCA_026543865.1 of Argiope aurantia. NCBI lineage: Eukaryota > Metazoa > Arthropoda > Arachnida > Araneae > Araneidae > Argiope > Argiope aurantia. The sequence continues at coordinate 358,339 of JAPMOR010034064.1, forward strand.
AAAATGTACAAACCAACACTAAAGAATATATCAAAATGCTGATGCAACACTTTAATACCACCTGTAAACTAGCCATACAACCAGAATCTTGTAAATAATATATATACCACAATGACACACTGACATATTATTACCATCGTCAACATTTTATTGTGGCCACTATAATTTCCAGATCTATCTCCGACTGATAAGAAGCAAGTATTATTTTTTTAACTAAAAATAATTTGACATAGCAGATACTTTAGCAATACATCTACATACATTGCGTCTTTGGTTTCACCGTATTTGTCTTCCAACCATGGTCGCTTTTTCGTTACGACGCAACAAGTTATTTGAAAAAGATTGTTAGTTAAATGGAACAAAATAAATTCGATCATTTATATAACAAATTTGTTACCAACCCCTTACCGCATTATCCCAAATGATTATTTGACAAAATTTTTAGATATTTATTAGCAGCCTTTAGACAGGCACCAAGCATTTCACTGAGATTATTGCTTGAGAAAAATTTCAATAAAATCTTTTATTCATAGTTTGATCTTAATGATTTATCTAGCAAAGCATTTTTAAATTTTACACTTTGACAGATATTCACTCCAATATTTTTGAAGCCTTACATCAGTTGCGTTCATTGTGTTATACGCCTGCAAAGCTCTTTCGTTCTCTGCCGTTTCACCTAAAATTTGAATTTTAATTTGAAATAGCAAATCAATAAACTCCGACTAGCAAATTGTTTTGCTAACTCGAAACAAGTCCATAAAATATATAATATTAATTAGTGAACATTTCAACATCAAAGTTTTTTTTTTCGGCAATACTAAAAATGTTTCATATTTTTAATAATAACTTTAAAAAATTGTTTTATGATTCAGTAAGATATTAGTGTATTGAAATGAGAAAGCAATATTTCAGGTTTAAACTACAATGTTATAATTTCATACATCCGATTATATTATGGGAAAAAGAAGCAGTGTTTAGAAATGTGCAAATTATATATATAAAAAATTCATCATTAATTACCTTTGAAGTTTATTAGTTAATCCTTTTCTGTAATTACAAACCAAAAAAAATTATATTTTTAAAAAGAAACCTTGTTTAAAACGAAACCAACTGAAAATTAAAAAAAAAAATTATATGAAAATTATATAATTAATACTTTAAGAAAAATCTGGAATAAATACTTGTAGTAGTAATGAAAACGATTCAAATCTCATTGTATCTTTAAGAAGTATTGTTGTGAAATGGAATTAAGAAGAAGGATTTTTTAATTTATTAAAATTAGAGAAAATAATGTAATGCAACTAAATTGGTATCATAGAAAAGATAATTTTTTGAATTTTTTTTATGGGGTAAAAATAATATTTGTGCTGCCATATTTTCAAAGTTTCAAAAAAAAAAAAATTTTTTTTTTTACAGTTTGACTAACAATTTCTTTTTTTATAAAAAGCTTTTTACATTCTTTTCTTTTATTCCCTTCAAAATATGTTTGAGAAATTTCATATCTCTGAATTCTGTGGTTTGCCGTGTAAAACATCAACATATACAAACATACAAAGAAATACAGATTCACTTTTGTTATTTATAGGTAAAATGATATATTTATTTAATTGCAAATTACTGCAAGAACTGTCATGAAAAAAAATATATATATACCCGTGAATTAGCGTTTCCTATTAATAAAGTAATTGTCGAGACGAAGAAAAGTATAGTAGGGGAAATTAACAGAATAATTTTTAATGAATTATATAAACTCTTTTAAAATCACTAATAAATGATGTCAAGAATATTTCTTAAATAAAACAGGAAAATCAAATAATAAAATCGGGTGATTTCAAATTCTCACTATTGCCAGGGTAACAATTTTTCTAACCAATTTGGATTCATAATTTCTTGTAAAAATTGAATGCATCTTCATGTTTTTTCTCTTCTTCTTACCAGACGGAAAAAAAATTCGTCAGATTTTTTATCAATTGTTTATCCATACGTTAATAGCATTTCGAAATTACTTTTTAAATATTTATTTCAACAGAGAGAAGTTTTAATCAAAAATTTCTAAATTTTAAAGCAAAACAATGAGGAATAGGTTTACAAATGCAAATACTCACTTTTTCAAGGGAAAAATTTATTATTTATAGATAAAATGCTATATTTATTTATTTGCAAATTACTGCGTGAAAAAGGTATGAATTAGCATCTCCCATCAGTAACGTATTTATAGAGACGAAAAAAGCGTTAGTAAGAGAATTTAACAGAGAAGTTTTTAATATAATTATATTAATTCTTTTAAGGCCAATAATAAACGTTATGAATAATATTTGCAAATAAATAAATAAAATGAAATAGTCAGGGGATTTCAAATCCCCACTATTGCTAAAGCAATGATTTTTTTTTTTTTTTTTTTTTTTTTACCAACTGGAATTTATAATTTCCAGTAAAAACTGAATACACCTTTATATTCTTTCCTTCCTCCTTCCCCACGGGGGACATCTCGTAATTGAGGACGAGAAGCCTCCGGCATAATGGCTGGTTCTCGCCACCCCTGTTGGTGCCCCCCACGAAAAGATGGAATGGCTCCTCCCATCCATGACGGGACGTACTTTCTTAGGGATGGGTTGTGCCGTGGTTGGTGATGGCCCTTGGGACTCAGCCACATTTCCCACCAGTGTTGCTGTCGCTGCGGTCCGGTCTTTCAAGTTTTCCGTGAGCCTTCCGAAGGTCAGAGTAGTCAGTTTGAAATTGTGATTCTTCCTTTCCCGAGAGGAAAAAGGTATTTAATTATACATTACGTATAGTTAAACATACGTTAATGACATTTCGAAATAGTTTTTTCGAAATATTTATTTAAGTAGACCAAAGTTTTAATCAAGAATGTCTAAATTTTTGAGTAAAACAATGGAAAAAAAAATAGATTTACAAATACAAATATTCACTTTTTCAAGAAGGGAAAAAAAAATAGCTTACCTCAAAATCAGAAAAAGAAAAAGAAAAAAAAAAGCATCAGCTCGTAGAAAACAGCTAACAGCTGATATCCCGCATTATGCATTTGCTGGCGCCTCCGAAACCATTCCTATCTCGATTAAAGTCTATATTCGTCGGCTGCCTAATGAATAAAATTAATTATAAAAAACGAGGGGCACCGAACTGGGGAAAGATAACCCTGATTTATTGCTTTGAGCGGATTAGTGACTTGGCAAGGCAGGCGATATCGACGGCTATACGGGAGAAATGCTCGAATGGTGAAAGAACTGAAATGTGTGAAGCGAGGCCGGATGAGCATTGGTCCCGTCTGAACTTGATGGTTTGCAATTTGTCTATGGGATTGAGGTGCAGGACGACCCCTTCTTTTCCTCTGAAAAAAGCAGAACATTCTCCCCACGATTTTCTTGTCCACTTAGTGGTGGATTTCCAAATAAACAGCTGTCTTAAATTCATAAAGTTCACAATCAGGTCGATTAAAAATTTTAATTTTTCTAGTTGCCAAGTAATAAATTTGTAAAACATGGAAAATCTTCGAATGATAAAATATAAAAATAATTTAATACATCATCAAGTACACTTGGTGAGATTCTTATATATTTTATACGTTCACTTGTTATTAAAATATTTGTAAAATCAAATATCGACTTCCATAATATTATGTTTGCATTGTACTGGGCTAGGTGCTATACATTATGAGGTCTCAATTTTAACATGTTAATAAATTTTATTCGCTTAACCTTTTTTCCCTTTCGTATACATAATATTACGTAATTCAAAATCGTCAGTAAATTCAGTAATCGTCAAAAAAATTCGAATCCGAGATTTTCATGTATCTTTACGTTTCAGACCTCTCTACGTTCGAAAAACATATTTTTGGAAAATGTCAGTCTGTCTATCTGTGAAAAAGATAAAAACACCTTGAGCTAAACGGTTGGAAATTAGCATCATTTGGTCTTCATACCAAATTCGCAGATTTCTATCATATTTTGAGTAAAATCTGTTCGGAGGAAGTTCATCTGTCCGGCTGTTCGAATAAAAGCTAATACGACAACTACAAAACGACGAGAGCTAGATAGATAAGATTCAGTACATAGATTTAACATCTATAGTGCCGAATCCGACAAGGAGTTGACCGTCTGTCAATATGTATTCATGAAACATGTTAACGCGATAATTCGAAAACGCAATGATTTAAATATATCAAATTTAGTATGAGAATTTGTAACTACACATGCAGTTTTTGTGTCAAATTTTTGTTTCAATCGGTTGTGAAAAACGCATCTAAAACACAATTTAGATTTTTGGATACTATTAACGCATGCCAAGGATTAATCCCCAAAGAACTCGCCAAGTATCACACAATAGGTTCAATAAAAATGCTAAATTCAAAGTTTATGTTTCATAACGATTATACACCAGGACCATGTAAAGTGTTCTCAGGCATGACAAATTAATTAGAGAATATGCTAGAAGTTTTTGGAGAGATACTCCAGATATTTTATCTGGCCACATTAATTGTTTTAGTATTCATTTTTCAATTTTTGAATCACAATAAAAATTCCTGCTTAAAATTATAATGTTAATTTTTTTTTAATTGAAATGCTCACGCTACAGAAACGACAAAAAAAAAAATAATAAAAAGACCTGGTAGATAGGGCGATTACACTTTAGGCATATATTTGAAAATAGGCATAAGATTCTTTATCAGATTCTTCGACATTGGTCTGTCAAATTTGAGAAGGAACCACTAAATCTTAATATTTCATAAAATTTGTTGATTAAATATTTCAATGTGAATTTCTTCTAAGGCAATTTTCCTTTCCTAATTCATTTTTCGATTTTTGAATTACGACAAAACGTTTCTGTCTGAAAATTAGAATAGAATTATTATCGTCTGAAAACATGACATGTGTCGCAAACAGCCAAGAACTTTTATTTTAACTAAAGTAAAAAAAGGCCAGGAAGTTTCTGGAAAGTTACATCAATAAAAAAAAATTTCTTTCGATCTTAAGTGTTTTGTTGTACCAAATGAACCATTACACTAATTACTGGTCAGAATTTTATTTTGTGGCTAAAACAATCTATTTTAATCACATTCTTGCGTAAATAAGTAATGAAATTGCTCTATTATACCTTATCGCGATTCATGGATCACTTGATCTTTTCTTCAATTAACTGTACTCTGTGAAGCTCCTAAAAAAAGTGATTATGGGATCACAGTTGCCATTTTTCAGGTAAATCCTCCCAAAATCTTTCATTAAATCTGTTCCTCTAATCGTTCCAAAAGTTGCCCCTTGGGGTTTAAACAGCCTACCCAAACTTTGCAATGCTCGAACCGTGTGCAGCCCTGAAATCAACCCCAGGATACATACCGAAAGTTTGCGAACCAGATCTACTGATATAGCTCACTTCACATCATTATCTGGTTGTTGCTGGTCCATCCGGGTACATTGTCTTTCCGAGTGGTATTATTTCGAGCAAGAATCATTTGGATTTCCATGCGCTGTAACTTTTCTCCGCCCAAGTGTTAAGAAATTACTGTCAGCAGTACTTGGGGTCTCCCATTTGGGAAGGAATGCTATAAAAAGGAATAGAAAAATTGAGTAAAGATTTACTTTGTTTGAGCTTGAGCTGGGTCTTGCGGTTATAGACTTTAGTGGAGGAAGCTTTCGTAAGCTGATGGCTTAAATTATGTGAATTAGCAAGGATACTTATCCCGCCTTTAGAGAGGAAAATACAATCGATTTCTACTTTGTCTTTTTTTGGCTAATAAATACATTTTTTTACTTTGCATATTTTATTGCAATTTTGTTTTTAGTTTGTGTATTTTAGAGAGGAATTCATCCATTGAAAATTCATATAAAAATGTTTTTAATGAATGCAATCAATTTCTGCTTTGTCTTTCTTTTCTTTTCTTTTTTTTTTTGGCTAAAAAATACTTTTTTTTTTTTACTTTGCCTATTTTATTGCAACTTCATTTTTAGTGCATATTTTAGCAAAGAATTCATGCATGAATGCAATTGATTTCTGCTTTGGCTTTTTATTTTTAGATAATAAATACGTTTTTCACTTTGCCTATTTTATTACTACTTCATTTTTCGTGTATATTTCAGCAAAGAATTCATGCATTGAAAAATCATATAAAATTGTTTTTGATAAATGCAATTCATTTCTGCTTTGGCTTTTTTTGTTTGGATGATATACACATTTTTTACTTTACATATTTTATTGCAAAGTAATTGCAATATTTACTTTACATATTTTATTGCATATTTTAGAGAAGAATTCATCGATTGAAAATTCATATAAAATGATTTTAATGAATGCAATCGATTTCTGCTTTTTTTGTGAGGGGGGGGTAATAAACACGTTTTTTTTAACTTTGCCTATATTATTGTTTTCTTTTTAATGTATATTTTGGTAAAGAATTCATACATTGAAAATTCATATAAAAATGTTGTTAATGGATGTAATTGATTTCTGCTTTTTTTTTTGGATAATAAACACGTGTTTTTACTTTGCATGTTTTATTACAATTTCACTTTTAATTTGTATATTTTAGAGAAGAATTCATGCATTGAAAAATCATATAAAAATATTTTTGATGAATGCAATTGATTTCTGCTTTGTCTTTTTTGTAGAGTGAAGGGGGTGATAAACACGTTCTTTACTTTGCCTATTTTATCGCAACTTCATTTTTAATTTGCATATTTCGAGGAATTCATGAATTGAAAACTCATATAAAAATGTTTTTAATACACCGTTTATCAACCTAAGAAACATGCAGAATTATAAAGATAAAATACATTTATCGAAAGTCAGAAGAAAATGATTATTTTTCATTTTTATCGAAAGTTAAATAAGGGGGGAAAATTAATTTTTCATTTGAAACTAAAATAAAAAAATAAATGTTTTTTTTAAAGTTAAAATAAGATAATGTACACTGTTTATTGAAATTAAGATAAAGACAAAGCTTCATTCTTTTAATTGAAAAAGGTAAACGTCAACTAAAAATGGGGTGTAAACGTTTATTAGAGAACATTCTTTTGCTTGCATATAGACGTGATGATTTGTCTTGAAACCGCACGACCCGATTAGATGAAATTTGTACACGGTTTTAACATTTAAAGCATGCCCTCCAGCAGTTACTGAATTTCCGTAATTACTATAGAAATTAAAAAAAACTACTAGAAAACTACGAAATTAAGATATACAAATGATTATTAAATAATTTTGAATAATGTTCAAAAATTTTGTTTTTATCAATTAAAATTCTTTGAAAATTTATTGAAAAAATTCTTTGGATTATATTTTTGAATAATTTATTGATATTTCATTAAATTTTATATATCTAAAAATCGCTACTGATGTAACCAGTGTTAAAGGGTATGATTAAAAAAATTTTTTTGCTGAATTTTGAATTCAAAATATTAAAGGGTTGGCCATCTTTTGATATATATATCCATATACTTGTAAGCAGAATAACTCAAAACGCAATGCTATAAATAATCTTGTTATTAAAATATTATTCTGAGTAATTTTTATTTCGATTGGTTTGAAAAAAAAAAGTGCCTGAAATTTATATTCGGTTTTCTTTACTATGCAATGTGTTTATAAAAGAATATCCCAACTTTACCGGGCTATTAAAAGATAACAAAACAAAGTACTACCTTGTTGGTCATTGGAAATCACAAATAGGAGCCGAAAGTTTAAATTCAATATAATTATAAATGTTCGTTGTAAGCTCCTCCGAAAATATGAACGATATTGAAGTGATACGGTAATTCATCACGTATTTTTACAGCGATTTGTGTTGTGACGCTTTGGAAGCCTAGGTATATGCATGTCTTAAGTTCGTCAATGTCTGTTTGTAGCAGAGGAACAAACACCTACTGTTTGATGTATAGTCCCCCCCCCAAAAAAAAAAATCAAATATTTCCATACTCACTTATCTGTATCCCTTCTAAGCTCCACACAAGTATGATGAAAAAAATTGTGGGTAGAGTTATTATACCACTTGGATATCCTTCGGCTACTGGAGGGGTACATATAATTGCGTTGAATTTAAACTTTGGATTTCCTATGAATAACAAGGTTGTACTTTGTTTTCTTTTCTTTTAATAGACTTGTGGGGATTTACGGATTCGAACCTCTCCAGTGAAGCCTCGGATTCGTATCTCAGCCATTATCCACTAGCATTCCAACTAGTTTTTTCATATCTAAACACCTATACATTAGCTGTAGCCTCGAATTTGTATCTGTACCTATATAAGAACCAATATTTATAATATTCTGAAGAGTATCGATTCCTCATGTCGATATGAAATAAAAGCCTTTGTTTGAAAGTGCTTCGTTTTATAAAGGGTGTCCCAAAATTTACGCAAGACTGGAATTTGCCAGCATTCGGGCAGTAAAGTGTTGGCAATCCTATTAGAAAAAAAAAGTTTCACAGCTGATATTTTAGGTTTAATAACATGGAACGTTATACGATAAACAACGTATTTTCGTTGTTGAATAACATTTCAAAAATAATGAAAGTCTGGTGGTCACAGTTCGAAAATTTGATAATTGATCGCTTAAATCGTGTGATTTAACACCATTGGATTTCTTTTTATGGAATTATTTGAAGTCAATAAATGTGCTTATGCCAACAAGCCCATAAGCACGTGTGCATTGAAAGAGGAAATTAACATTGAATCAATGAAATTCAGCCACACTTATGCGAAATGGCCATGGAAAATTTTGCAAAAGAGTGCATATGTGCTAACAAAGCCGTGAGAACCATTTGCATTATATGTTGCTCAATACATTACCCTATCCTGTGTATTTTACAATTCAATAAAAATATAACAATTAAAAGAAAAAAATGCTTTTTTTATCTAATTCAAATTTTGCGTTAACACGCTGTTCTATGATGTAACGCTCCATTTTTATTAACCTTAATCTATCAGCTGTCAGTTGGTTTTTTTATAATAGGATTGCCAACACTTTAGTGCATGAATGGAGGCAAATTCAAATCTTTCGTTAATTTTGGAACACCCTTTGCATCATCTTATCCACTACAGACTTGCATAGCTGAGATATTTATTTATAAACACTTTGTACTTTGAAGCACCTTCTTTCAAAAAAACGAAATAAAAACTGGAAAATAATAATATAAGAATTTATGTTGTTCACAGTCTTGCCCCGAATTCTCAATTTTATGTAGTAAATGGGGGGGGGGGTAACACTTTTTTGCAAAAAGTATGCGGATGTAGATGCTTATGCTATGGAATGTAAATGTTTTTGGGAGCACTTTTTCCATTTTTCGACAAACATGTAAGTTTTAATAATTTTATCCAGGGCATTAAAATTCGAGGTTTGGTTTTTCTTATATCGCACATATTATGTTAAATAGTGATTAAATGTTCCGTTGCACATGAACCATAAATTACTTTTTACAAGAAATTTTAAATTCACCTTATACACTATCCTCATACTTCATACTAAGTACGTAATCTGTATTTTTTTCATGAATTTTGTAATAAAGAATATATGAGTTATCTTGCGTGACTCTGTTTTCACCGCCGCCGAAAAACGAAACGAAAGTTGATCATTAAAGAACATTTGCGCGTGATCGAAATTCTTTACTGTTTGCATGGGTGCGCAGTATTATCTAATTCTTTTAGAAACACTAAATTTTGAATATAGTCTTTGACAATGGTGTATTAAATTTCGCAATTTAACTGAAAGTATTATCGTGTTTAAAGTTGAATAAGATAACGATTTTGTTGAATCTTTTTGAGATGATGTTAACAACAGACAATAACTGAAAGCGATCGATGAATATAATGAACGTTTTTCGTACTATTGGGTTGTTCGGAAAGTAATTTCGTTTTTCCCCAATAGAGGACTTAATTATATTTTTTTGCACCCAACTTCACATTTAAGCCGTATAATTTTTATATGCTTTGAGAGCTTATATAGCAAGGCTTGTGTGTGAAAAATTCCAATTAATTCTACGCAGTAGTTTTTGGTTGGTGCCCTTTTAAATATGGAGAGCGATAAGCAGCATTTTTGACATATCTTATTGTTTTACTACAGAAAGGATAAAAATGCTGTTCAAGCCAGAAAGAAATTGACCGATGTGTATGGAGAAGGTGTGTTGACAGTACGCCAGTGCCAGAACTGGTTCGCTAAATTGTTTAGACGGTAAAACCTTCACCTCAAATGAGGTCAAAAACCACCTCGATCAGTTTTTTGGCAGCAAAGACCAAAAATTTTATGAGCGTGGAATTATGCTACTACCAGAAAGATGGCAAAAGGTGTTGGACCAGAACGGCCAATATATAATTTAATAAAGTATTTGCTTATTATACAAAAACTGTCTTTCATTTCCACAAAAAAAAAAAAAAAAAAAAAAAAAAACGAAATTACTTTCCGAACAACCCACTATGTTCGATGATCGGAAGCTATTTCGTGATATGAAAAATAAATTTGTTTGACTTACTTTTATTAATTTTGGAACTTAAAAAACATTCTGTAAGCATTAATATTAAAACATTAAAAGAATTCTGTAAGCATTTAATATGGCATGTTATGTTTTTAGCTTTGTTTCTTTTTAATAAGAGCCAAAACATTTCGGACTTTTTTCTTTTGATCTTATGGTATCAAGATTTACAATTTATATGAATATGTCATTCACCAAAATTCATCTATCTAACTTCCTGCGTCTTTGAATTATGTTGTTCATACATAGTGGAATAGATAAAACAACAGAGAGTCAAATAATAGACAGATTTTGCTTCATCATTTAATAATACTCCGAAATCTTGATGATAAAATCATATTCTAGAGTTCATCCATCTAGTTTTATAATGTTTTTGAATTATTATCTTCACGTATACATGGATCGAAAGAGGCATTTGTTGCCTTTTGTTGCATTTCGTCCCCCCCTTTTAATCAACTAGGAAAAGATTTATAATTTACGTGTAAAGGTTATATGTAAAAATTTATTTGTATAGCTTATGCCTCTTCTAGTTATGGTATCCAGATACGCATGGATAAATAAAACATGAAACAGTGATTTATTGGATTTGGATCTTTTGTTGCATTTTTGATCTTTTTCTATTAATTGATTAAAAAAAGATTTGTAATTTGTATGTAAAGTCTTACGTGAAAAGGTTATATGTAAAAATTTATTTGTATAGCTTATGCCTCTTCGAATTATGTTATCCAGATACATATGGATAAATAAGACAACAAACAACAATTTATTTCATTTGGACATTTTATCACATTTTTTTTTATCTTCCTCTTTTAATCGATTAAAAAGAGAGTTGCAATTTACGTGTAATTTATTTGTATAGTTCATTGCGTTATGTAGTTCAGGTACACATGGATAGATAAAACAACAGGCAATAATTTATTAAATTTGGATTTTTTTGTCAATTTTTTTTATATTTCCCCTTTTAATATATTAGGTAGAAATTTGAAATATACGTGTAAAAATTGTACTCAAATATTGTATGGCTTATTGCAACTTAAAATTATGTTGTCCAGATACACATGGATAGATTAAACAACAAACATTCAAATTCTTGAGAGATTTGCTACATCATAATAATATTCTGAAGTTCCAATGACGAAACTATATTTTAGAATTCACTTCCCTAATTCACTAAGTTTTTAAGTTATTAAACTCACATGCACATGGGCGTAAAAAGAAACCTTCCGCAGAAAATTTCCATATGGATCTATAATTTTAAAGTTAGGAATTCAAACTATCTAATTCTTTTCTTTTTTTGAATTATTATTCTTACTGACAAACATAATTCTAAAAATTGATTTTTGGTTTCAAAAGTGGTTCAACTAATCAAATTTTGTAGGCCAAATTATTTGTCATTTGCAATAAAGGGTAATATAAGAATCCGAACTCTAATTATCCGGAGTGAGAAAAAATTCGACAAAAAAATCTTAGCAAATGAAAACGAGTAAAAAAAAAAGCTAAATAATTAACTTCGTTTGATATGTTCCAGCAGTGATATTTTAATGCTGTATGTAAGTAAAAAAGATAAATATTGTTTTATAAATATTAAATCAATACATCATAAGAAAACTTTAAGGATTTGGTGACTGAAGTTCCAGTTTGGGTGTGACTGCATCAGCCAGGCCAGTCTATTAAATTATGCAATTGTCTAAAAGTCATGAGATCCTGAGATTTTTTTTTTTTGCAACATTTAAGTTTTTAAATTTTGTGCTTTCAATTAATTACTAAGATTATGCAAATGAACTTACTTAAATTAAAATCAAACATTATTTAAACAAACAAACATAAATATCATGTCAAACATCCCTTATTTATTACAACTGGCAAACTTTATATTATATTATTTATAACTCTAGAATAAAAGTGATGGTTTAAACGTTAAAAAATGTTTGATACTATTTTTTTTTTCTTGAAATATTTCAAAAATTACTTTTAAAATCTACTTCGGCATCTTTTCATATATGATATGCTAAAAATAACTTTTTAGGAAGTACTACAATTAAGCATTTTCCTATTTCTGTTCATTAAAATTTGCTGCTTTAAACTACTTATACATTTTTTTAAAGTAAAGCAGGTAAAAAAAATTATTGAAAGCTTGGGAAGGGAAAGGGCCTTGAGATTTGCATTTTCTAAGGGCATCGAGAAGACTTAAACCGCCCTTGTCGTCATCAAACCATGGTTCACAGCTACGGACCCTTCCACAATATCTCTCATGGTGTTTCAAAAACGGAATGATGCTAAAAGTGCATTTAAAATCGAAATCGAAATAAATATATTAACCCTTTACTAAATAAATCAAATAATTAAAAACTGAAAATATTTTATTCAATTTAAAATATCATGCACTGAACATATTATCTAAAAATTTAATTCGGTTGGAGGCAAGAATTCTGCTTCGAGGCCTGAAGGGGCTCCAAATTTGAAGCCCGATTCCTTCAAAGAACCATCCCTTAAACGCATCTGGTTAGCTTTATTTTAATTTGATCCAAATGCTCTCTCGTTGTTGTGGTGCGGAAACTTGGAGAGAGAGAGTGCTCCTCAGATGATGTTTTTTTCACTTTGTCATCCCTATATCCAAAATGCCTTCTGGGAGGAATAAATAAGAAATAAAATAAATCTAGCAGGCATAAATGAGCGACGCTAAACAACAAATATATTTTTTCATGTACCAGAACAAAATAGGCTAGAATGCATTGTTCAATAAATATTTTTAAGTTGCACAGTGACAAGTATTGGTGTAATATGTAAATAAACGAACATATATAATGGTATATCAGGTAAATAATTTAACAGGTAATAAAATAGACCTAAAAGTTGTGGTGAGAAAAAGTACACAACAAATAAGCTTTTTTTCCCATAGAGTAAAAGAAACTGACAAACATTTATCCATAAACTCTTTTAAGAATCATATTAATTTATTAGAAGTTAGCACGGTAAATAAATTAACAAGTGAAGATGTAACACATAAATAAATAAGAAGGTGTAAAAGGTTAATAAATTGACAGGCAATAAAATATAACAAATAATGGCGAAAGATACAAAAAAGCAACAAGCTTTTTATGTAATTCAGCAAAATAGGACGACACTCATTTTTTAGAAGTTGTTTAAAGATTAACAGTAACATATTTGCAGTTAGCGTGGGAAATAAGTTAACAGGTAGGGTGTAACAGTTAAAATAACAAGATATGGTGTAATAGTTAAATAAGCTAACAGGTAATGGTGTGACAGGTAAATAAACAAACAGATAATAAAATAGATTTAAGATTTATGGTAAGAGACAATGAACTTCTCATGTGATAGACCATGATTGCTATGTAATAGAACTAATGCATTTTTTGTAATTCTTTTTGCATAGTAATTTATTAAAAGTTTGAAAGTTGGATTGATGTCATCATGGCTAGTAGTGCTATATGGAGAAATATGACTGTCTTTATTAAAGGGTCGTATGATGAATAAATAATCGAATGAAAAAGCATAATTCTTAAAAAGTTTTTCTCTTTTAAAATAATATCTAAGCTTAATTCATCCATTTGATTCCTAATTAGCCCGAATCCCAACAAAATAACCCTGCGTTTTAGAGCTCCTTGTCTATGACTTTCAAAAACGCTATAAAAAGGATCGGAAAAGTTATAAAAGGAATTGGCGCACAGTCGATCACCTCTTAGAGAAACATTCAACTAAAAACACAGATATGAGGAAAGCAAAAACAAATTATAATAAAACTTCATTTTCGAAAAAGAGCCGCTTCCCTGTAAGAAAATCGCAGTCAAAGAGCCGGAAGAGAAATATAGCTCGGAAACTAATGGATTGTGAGAACATCTCAACTCGCGAGGGAATACTTACCAAAGCGGAATCAGTCAGTGTTAAGTGGCAACATCCAGGTGAAATAAAAATAAATAAGAAAATATCTGGAAGCGCGTATCCCATGGCAACGACGAACGCGAGTGAAATTGAGTGAAAGTTGCGGCCTCTGGTATAAAACGCCGGGAGATTCGTTTTGTTTGTCTTGCCTTTCTTGTATCATCGTCGTCTGTATGTTTTCATCCCTTCTTTAAAGATTCTCTCTCTCTCTCTTTTTTTCCATCTTTTGTATCGTTTCTTTATTTCTTTTGCTCTTTGTTTTCCAGATGACAATTCTCCAACAGGCGCACATTTTAAAGAAATGCTATCTTTGTGTATTTTTAGTTTGTATTTTTCTTTAGTTTTGCCGTCTTTTATTTTTTGTATTTTTTTTTCACGAGCTTTTGTTAAAGTGATGGGGTCCTGTTTGTGGGTGGATAGACCGCTATCAATAATCAAATCTTTTCCTTACCTCTCACCCACCAACACTAAAATTGATAAAAATTAGGGCAGATAAAAAAAAAATCCATTTTGAAATATTTCTATATTTTTCGTATAAATTTGAGATTATTCTTTACTTACTAGAAGGTGTGCCCGGATTGTTATCTTGTTAAAAAATCTATCTGTTCTGATTGTCACAAGTTAACTAGCGAAAGTTGTAGTAGAAAAGATCATCACATTGGCAGAGTGCTTAAGAAATAAAAACATTTCAAATATAAATATATAATGATAATAGAAGTTTTGTTTTTTAGCAATGGAATCTTCTCTATCCCTAATGTTCATGAATACACAAATCAAACTAATCATTAAAGTCGTATTTTATGATTAAAAAACGTAGAAAATATTAGAAATAACCTTTAACAGGTCTTTGAATAGAGAATAAAATAATAAAAACTGTTGAATTTAGCTCATTGATTTTTGCTTAATTATTGCATTTTGCTTTTTATTCATGCTTAAATTTATCGATAAATCGTCAGTTTAAACATAAGAAGGAAAAAAAAAAAAACTGCCCTGATTACTAGACACCAAAACAGAAATGGAGATTTACAATTCATACGATTTATTCGAAATATCTTACACATTACATCCAATGAATTTTATTCATACATTTAAATATATTTTTAAGTATTCGTTATATTTGTCACAGTAAGAACAAATTATTAAAAATTATATGAAAATAAATGGATCAATTCTAAAATCTTGTCCTTTTATTGCTTTGAGATAGGCTCAAATATTTCTATGCGATGACTATTTATTCAACGTCGTTGTAGCTACCCTTCTTCCCTTCTCTTATCCTAATCATGATTTGTATTCAGATACATAAACTCAATACAGAAGTGCCATCGCGTGCCATTATAGAATTTACTCCTTAACAGGCAGGAAGCAGTCGATAAGGGAATAAGGATATAATTTTTGCTTCTATCAAAAATTATATCCTTCTCAGAGTTTGAAATTCTTTGATTAACAACGCGTTTTACTTATTTCTGATAAATCTTACTGTATTTTTTTTTTGTTCCCATAAAGTCCTTTTATTTTTCACTTTTTTTTTCCAATTAATGATGGACAGCTAAAAATAATGTTTTTATAGACTTTTTTTCTAATACATTGTTATATACAATACATTGTTCTAGAATACATTGTTATATACAAAGCACTTTCTACAGCAAAATTTTTCATCGAACTTTGTATAAAATTTTCTTATTGATAGAATTATTAATGATGATTCTAAGAAAGCTTTTTGCAAAAAGCATTGCTGCCGAATAGAAGATTTAGTTTAGTTTAGTTATATTAACGCCCCGTTTTTAAAGTAACACTAGGGACATTTTGAGACAGACTTCGTAATTTTGAAAAACGATCAGATGACATGGACGACACCAGAGCTGGCACCCCGTCTCCGAACTTCCACACCATTTCACCGGTAGGAAATTTGGTCCCCAAAGATTAAACATGCACCAGACCCGCTTGCACGATGGTTTTTCGGTGGAACCTGGTCTCGAACCTTAATACCTCCTGTTCCGAAGACGGGCACTTACAACTAGTCCACTGCAGCGCCTGTCGCATAAAAGAAGATATTGGGATCGTAGAAAAATTCATATTGCTTTTTCTGGCAGATTCTAGAATAGCTATTATCAAAGATTGTTTAAGAAAGACATCATGATTTTAAGCGTTTTAATAATTCCTTAATCATCTTGTCCATGCTTCATAAGGCTTCCAACTACCACTTCACAAACCCTTTCTCATTGACCTTTACTATTTGAATGTGGACATACTAAAAAAAAAATTCCTTTGCATTCCTTGTTTTCTTTTTAAGTTCTTTTTGAGTTTTTCTTTTTGAGTATTCATAAATGCACGATTAGACAAATATATAGACAATGAATAGTTTGGCATATTTGGTCCAAAATCTGACACAGATCTATGATTTTAGTCATAGAATCATTCGCCAAATCTCATCTATCCAGACAATTGTGATTCTGAGTTATTATACTCATATACACACAGACAAACATACAAAACTCTCCTTGGGGATTTGGTTCAAAATTTAATGCAGTTCCTTCCACAATGTTAGTATAATTTTGGTTTAAAGACCTAACTGCAAATTTCATTTTTTTTCTGTATTTTTTAAGTTTTTAAATGATCATATACACAGACAAATATTATCCTCCAAATTTTTTTTCTAAAACTCAAAGAGGTTTAAAAAATATCAAAATTAATCCAAATCTTCCAATGATTTGTTTGAAGATTATAGTATTTTCTTTCGAAATACTTTGGAAATAGTAAACGTAATAGCAGCTAATATTGTTAACTAGTCGCCTCAAACGACCAACTGGTTTCCGGAGATATTGGTATATTTGATTTCAGATAAATCGTTTAGATATAACTTTATATAGATGATTTCATTAAATTATCCTGTATTAATGCCGTATTATTTTAATTGTTTTACATATGTTCTGTTTATTGTGTACATGAGCCATTCTAAACGAGACTAGATGCATAACAACATATCTCTATCAAATCGTAAATGCCCGAATTTTTAAATTTTGGAATGTGTAATATTCATTTTTGAGCAACAATATTTTCAAAAGACCAAATTTCTCTTTATATTTAATTGATTAAAATTATAGTTAAAAGTCATTTTTAAAAAATCTATTGGAGGTGCGCATATCTACTTCCAAAATTTATGTGCTAAGTTTGGTAGCTTTAAGTCAAAGGGTCTGTAAAGTGCCAACCATACACAACTCGCATCTTTACTATTAGTAAAGAAAACAGCAATGGGAATAGAAGGGTTTCGACTATTGCAGCATTGCTGGGCTGATCCGCATACAATTTATTGATTATCAATTTTTATTGGACACCGTTCACATGTCCATCGAATCCGTGAACTTCCATTTTCCGAACTTCAATTCATCCTCCTACCCAAAGAACAATAGGAAGCAATCGAGTTCATTTGGGAACCGCCCCTCTCCCTTTTAGGGAATGAATGATCGTGGCCTACCCCCTCCCGCCGATGGTGGCGCCACTGAGCTCGTTACTCACAGTTGGAGGTGACAAGACACCGTTCCCAACGGCTTCACTCATGGCCGACGCCGACCATAAAACACCACATTATGAACGCAAAGATGCATTTGTTCCCGAACGTCTTTGCCTCGCTCACAACTACTGCGAAAGATTAATTGCGTCCCTCTTCCAGCGAAACAGGGCCAATATTATCAGCAGTTCGTGTCCCCATAAGTGAAAACACTGGTTGGAGCATCATTATCCGATGGCCCTGGACATACCAGTGGAATTATGGCAGCAGCTATCGGGACAGATTAGTTTCGGCGTTAACACATGCACTAAACCTTATCGGAAAGAGGTTAGATAAGTAAGGTTGGTTGGCTGACTACATTCATTTTATTTGGCGTAGAATTTTTGGATGAAGACCAGGAATGGGTTGAGTGAAAGTGACATTAGTGATCGATTGTTTTATGTTAAGCAAATTGTTTCGAATGATAATGGATGCTGCATTTGAGGTTGAAGATAGGTTTTTTTACTGGAAATTGCTTGATTAAGTGCTATCCTACGACAATAGTAAATTTGACCAATGCCAAAAATGAGCTGATTCTTATGGGATTTTTGTGAACATCGATATTCACCTTGAGACTGAATATTACTTTCTGAATGTATATTTGGGTCGTGATGGCCTGGAGGTGAGATTTTAGGCATGACAAAATTTTACCATGGAAAAATACCGCTTAAAACTTATGGCTATGTAGACGATTGCTCATTATAGGAATACTAAATGGTACTTGAATAAATGATACATTGACTATTGCGCAAGGTCGCTTTACCTTAATGGTAAGACCTTGATTTTCGAACTGGAGGGTGTCAGACTCGTAACTTAAACCCACCGATGTTCCATCATGTTTGCCAACATGGGACACGTTGAATTTGATGCTCAACACAAAATGTAACGCTGCTGTAGCGTGGAATTTGGAGAATAGCTAATAATTTGGTGCCATTCTCATCAATTGACCACAATTCAGAGAAATAATATTCGTTCCAAAACATTTACGTTTTCGAAAATGAAAGGTTGAATATCTTCTATCTTGACTTTTAATAAGAGTTTTAATTTTTCTAAATAATTTACAAAGGATTTAATTAAAATCTTTCTTTTAAAAAAGCGAATGAAAATATTTTTTTAATCATACTTCCATTCTTTCCTTTTTATTGTCATTATTTCATTTTTAACGCTAAACCAATTTGTAAACGCAAATATTCATTTATTCTAATTCCCTTTATCTTATTTATACTCTGCAAATATAGAAGAATAAATTTACCTCCTGGATAAATCATTATGAATGTCAATACTGTTAATATTTCATGTCTTTCTTAATTAAAAACTGTATATTAAATATTGTCTTCCAATAGATTTATTTTGAATTCATCAGTAAAATCGTGACAGAATGGTTTTTGTGTTAACACTTGCAATGTATCTCGTAAAAAAAAAAAAATAAATGTTGTATAAGTAAAGCCTGCTACAATGCAGAATTCTGGCTAAAAACCAGGAGTCTGATAACCAAAGGGTCAATGGTGATAAATTGTTTTATGTTAAGCAAGTTGCTCCCAATGATAATGGATGCTGTTTTTTGAGGGCAAAACTGGTAGGAGATGAGGATTTTTTCATCGGAAACCGTTGATTAAGTGCTTTTTTATGATGATGATAAATTGTGGTAATGCTAAAACTGAATTGAATCTAATGACATTTTTGTGAAACAAGAAGTTACATGATAAATGTGTCCATGGTGGTAGTGGCGGAAAAATGATGGATTAGTATAGATTTTTTTTTCCAACGAGGTAATTGCGAAATAGGAATTTTCGTTTCAAGATATCATTTTATTCGAATAATCAATAATTTAGACTTCGAACTAAAACACACACACACACACACACACACACACAACAAAAGTAAATGATTTATTTGGTCAAATACCAATACTTTCAGATTATTGCTGTTGTAAATTTTTTTTTTCGGAAAATTAGATACTATCATTTCGATGTGAATAATTATTATAAAGTTTAAGAAGCTGCATCAAAATCAGTGAATATTGATTGAAGAAATGGAGAATCATTTCATTTTAGACAATATTACTCCAATACAACTGTAGGCAGAACGATTTAGAAAGTTTTGTTTTTTAATAGCATTTGCAGTTTCAAGGCCTGAGAAATCAAACTAACAATTCATTTCCTCTAAAGATTTATTGTTGTTAACACTGTTCATGAAATTACGAACTCATAAAATGCGAACAATCAGTGTTTAAAATGTCAGCATATCAGTATTGGCAGTTACGATAAGTATTTAGCTCTTCTTAAGCGTAATGGATTAATAATTATCGCCAACATAAATATAAAAAATGTTATAAACGAAAGCCATATCGTATTTCTAAATAACTTTATTACTTAGGATTATAACAGTAACTATTCTTTTCAGAGATAAAAATGATAGATTTGCTGTTAAAGAACAATAGGTGTTCCTTTATCTGCGCCAATAAAATAAAAGTGACACGGACGCTATTGGTTAGCAGTTTCTATCTTCCTTATCTGAAGTTTACGACTTAAAGTTGTCATTTGATGAAAAATAAAAGCCTTCAAACGTTTCCTGTATTGAGATAATTCATGATTCTTTTCCATTAAGGCATTGTTTGATATACTAATTACAAATTTTTTTCATCGGTTTCAATTTCATTGAGAAATTTGAATAGCATTTAACTATGTTTCCACCCAAATTTTTTTGTATTTAATTTACATCTAAATTAAATTAAACTATGATAGATGTTCTTAAAGGGCACTTTGGAATGAATAATGATTTATTGAGTTGAATATACAGCTAAACCGAACGTTACACATGATATTTTACAACAGGATGCCAAACCCATTGCGCAACAACAGTTATTTTAATGATCTTTTGTTCACCTTAAAATAATCTTAAGACTTACTGTTAATGACTGTAAGACAATTGAATTAAGTAGCTATTAAAGAACAAAGCGAGTGAATTACTTTAAAATTTAACAAGCAAGACACAGAATAAAATTATAACGAATTAAATTTAAAAAAAGCTTTGAATTTAAATTTAAATCTTGATAGGAAGTATGTAAAATAAAAAGACGGGGAACAATATTTGAAGGGTTAAGGTATGGTTGGCGTGATGCAAGAGCATGAGTGCAATAAAAAGAATACAGGGTTTTTTTCTTACAGGATGCATTTTATTTTAAACAGCTTTATTATAATATTAGTGGGCTGATATGCCTTTAGCATTGAATTTCTCAATGAGATCGTATTAGTAGAAAAGAAAGATGTAAGAGAGAAGTGACTTATATGCAGGGTTTTCAAAATGAAGGAGCTGATTTAAAACTTTTATTTCCAATGAACGAAATAAATAAAGACATATGTGATACATTATCGTAAAAAAGAAAGCTCAAAGTGTTCTTCTATGTATTCAACAGCAATTTCATTTGTTTATGCTTTAAACATAGAATTGGAAGTCCATTTCTGACTTCTTGCCCCTATCGCTATATTAATTCGAAGCAGAGATATGGATTTTTGTTGTGAAATTCTAAACTATGCGCTTCTTCTGCTTGTAGATCTTCCATGCTTCCGTTTGTAAACATTCTCTCATTTCACTTGGCTCAGTATAGCCAAAATTGGCTCTTGTACAAAAAAAAAAAAAAAAAAAAAACATATAATGGTGAGGAAGACCATATGCAACGATTTTCTATGAATCTCTTGTATCAACTGTAAATCCGTTTATGGCGATCTTTATTGAATTTCCGATGAAATTCTCTCTGCAATGCAACAATGATTGACTTTTTGAGTATTATAGTATACATAACGATTAAATCCTGAGGCATCACCATTTTCTCATAAACACAACAGAGATATTTTTACCAGGGTAATTTAAATGTAAAACAAAGGGGAGTTATGTACCTAAAACTTTTGCACATACTTTCTAATAAAGGTGTTATCCCAAACAACACCTTGCATGATAATGACGTATAATAGTTACGAAATATTAATATTTGGCATGGACATAGCGTTTTTACTGAATCTTTCTTGTATTTCTTGGCGAGTTATTTACCGATTAATCCCTGACATGCGGTTAATAGTATCCGAAAAACGAATTTGTGTTTTAAACGCGTTTTTCTCAACCAATTGAAACAAAACTTTGGACCAGAATTACAATTTCAATCACAAAATCCTACACCAAATTTGATATATTTAAGTCACTGCGTCTATGAATTATCACATTCACATGTTTCTGAAAGTATAGACCAACAGATAGTCAATCCCTTATTGGATTTGGCACAAAATTCGAAAAGTGTCTAGACTATAGATGTTAATTCTGTGCATCGAATTTTATTTATCTAGCTCCCTCCATTTTGTAGTTATCATGTTAAATTATATTCGAGCAGCTAGACAGACAGATGTCCACTGAGTGGAATTTGCTCAAAATTTGACAGAAATATACGAATTCGGTAAAAAGATTGTGCACCAAATTTCATCTATCTAGATCAAAGTATTTTTGAATTATCTTTGACACAGACAGACAGACAGATATCTTTAAAAAATGTGTTTTTCAAGCTCAGGGAACGTGGAGATACGTCAAAATCTCGAGTTCGAATTTTTTGACAATTACTATACTTTCTCTATACTACGTATACGAGAAAGTAAAAATAAAACGTATGACCCAGTGATGTATCGTATGTATGACCTACCTATGTATCGTATGCTTCTCTGTCTATTTTTCGTTCCTTAGAAATGAATATTTTCAATCTACTCCAAATTTTTGAATTATTCTATTATTGAAGGAATACGTTCTCCGTGCAATGAAGCTAAATCAGATTACTCGAGATTGAAACAGTGATGTGTAATCTGACTCCCATATAATCAGAAGGTGCATAATAACTAAAATATTTATTTACAAATAAAAAAGAATTAATATAAATTGAAATATAAACTTAATTCATGTTGACCTCATGAAATGGAAGTCATACAGACTATGATACATATAATCGGCAGCTGAAAATACTACTACTATTTACATCAAAAATATATATTTCTTAACTATCATTCGCCAATGCTATGCAAGAAATTCGCGGCTTTACACAAGTCCAACACTTTTATGCGGAGTAGGGGGGGGGGGGGTCGGACCTTTATTGTAGGTTATTCGAGCAAGTGCGCGTTGAGCATTCCCACTGGTTTGTTTTATATTCTTTTAATGTCATTAGAAATGACAAAAAATTATGAATGGATATAACTTTTTATAAAAATCGAAATAAATAAGTATATGATGTTTACTTCTTTTTAATCGGTTATCCGAGTGATAATAAAGGATTCATAGAATTTTCACTACAAAAAAAAAAAAGGAAATGAATACAACTTGATTGAAGTCTGACGCTTATGAACTTATTGTTGCTTTTTGATTGATCAGCGGTTAAGTTCAATTATAAGTGAAGCTGTGTTTCATAACTGACGTAAGTACCGTAAAAAATAGAGACATCAATTATAGCTTTACGTATAAAAATTGTCTTAAAAAAACTAGAAATTATTTTTTGGTTTGCCATTTAGTGGCTATTTTGATATACAGAAGGAAATAAACAATCCAACAATTTTAAGAAAAAATGTTGTTGCTCAAAAAATAGAAGATAAAAAAAAAACCTTTAGAAAGGCATATAAATATATAAGTAATTGTTTTAAATAATAGACATTTTTATGGAAGTATTTTCTATCACGCTAGTTTGTACTTGAACATAATCGAAATCTGTCTTTAATTTTACAGTAAAAAAAAAAAAAAACCTTTTTTCTTAAAAATTTGAAATTTTATTATTATTATTATTATTTTGCAAGACAAACTTTGAAGCCTTAAACTTGAAGATATAGCATATGCTTATATTTGATGACTTCGAATATGTTTTGCCCTCTATTAACCTCAGATCATTAGAATATGTTTTTACAGTTGTCTTATTTTGCACCGCCGTTAAAATTCTGAAATTAAATAAATTATATTAAATTAAAAGATAAAATTTATCAAAATGCCACTTATTTTCTTTAAAAAAAAAAGAAAGAAAATAAAAAGGCTTATTTCAAGCTAATATCGCATTTGCAATCTTCGATTTGTGTTTTGTCAATGTTGTAAATACGATGGCTCATCTTAAAAAATTGTTATGATCCAACCTCGAAGCATTAGATCGAAAACATCGGAACATTAGACCATCAAGTATCAAAACATTGCAAAACTGAACGATCGAATCTCGAAACATTGAATTTGTAAATATTGGAACAATGGACTTTATTATGTGCACTATTCTTTTGATATTTATTTAGTTTTGAAGCCTCGACCCCAAAGATAGACATTATACCATTGACAGTTCGTCCGTTCAGAAATAATCAAATACAAAGAACAAAATATTTTAGAATCTAATAAATTACAATATTCTTCTTAAAAAATGGCTTTATCTCTAATTCTGGTTTATCTCTGAATTCTGGTTTAGAAAACTACAGAGGTATCTTTTTCCAATGTGTGGCTTCTAACAGAAGACTTAAATGAAGCAGATAAGTTTTTATAAGATAAATGTGAAATCGAAACCAGAATTACATGACATTTAAAGAAACTAATGGGTGTGATCTCTTAAAAACTTTGTCGCATTCTCTCTAATAAAGAGAAGTCTTTACCTGCAGCACAATAATTGCGAAATACTAACTTTTGGCTTAACTTTGCACTGTGGTATATATATATTGGTAGAGTGAGTGAATCTTGGTAATTTTTGAGAATGAACTCAGCATAGTTCCCGTGTTATCTCATATGTTAAATTCGTTTTCCGTCATCTTTTTTTGTTTTATCTTTATTATTGTTAGTACTATTAGTTTACATTTTCAAAGTTCATTAAACTTTTAATGTGCAAAAATAATCAACAGAAAACTACAGAGGTATCTTTTTCCAATGTGTGGCTTAAAAATAACAGGATTAAAATCGACGAAAAAAAGCTTTTAAAATAATTTAAAGGGATGTTGCTGCTTTGAAACACTAACAGACGAACCTCCACCGCATAAAATTTAACCATTCTACAAAAAGAATAATTTAAAATCATCTGCATAAAATAGATATAATGAGGATAAAAAGCTGAAAACAAACAAATTCACTTGATGTTAAGAAGATGAGGCAATTAACAACATGAGGTAAATTATTAAAAGCATTAACGCATTCTGTGATAATTGCATTTCCCTTCCCCCTCTTGTCATAACTTCATCAAGGCTGATTCTCTTCAACGAACATCTACTAAATGCTTTAGCAAAAGCGTGTCAACATTATAACCAGCTACCTCAGCAATCACTAATCACGAAAAATGTCAACGAATTACAAATGATTAACGCTTCAGTGGATCATATCGCCTTTATTTCCTTCATTTGTGAAAAAGTGCGTTTCCATGACTTTACTTCGTTCAAAACGACTAATTCCGGGAGCTTCTTCATAGGACAATAATATCCATTTGCTGAATAATATATCTATAAAGTTAGAAACAAATCATCATTTTTCGAATCCTTCTGCATTGTCCTGAGTCATAATTGCCAACGGCGAAGAAACAATTTGTGTGGAAATTCTCGATAACTCTTTCTTGTGGATGATGTATCGAACTTAACACTTATTATTTTTCTGTTATATTCACTATTTGACACTAAAAATGAAATAAACTCGCTTTTTTTTTCTCTTAGTGCCACCAAGTAATGGAATAACTGAGTTTTCTTTCTAGTCGTAGTATAATGATTCTGCAACAAATGTTATTAAGGACCCAACAAAGAAAAGTAGTTTGTTTCTTCCCCACTTTTGTCTAATTTCTCAGTAAAAAATATAATAAACTAACCAATATTTTGTTTTATCAGTTCCTCAAGCACCAGTTAGAGAGGGTAAATACCATCTGAGGTGTCATAATATAATTATTTCGCCATTCATTGCCACATTACAAAGGTAAATGGTACTCAATTTTGATTTTCTAGCTTTTTTCATATTTTTTTGTAAATAATGTTATAAACTCACCAATAGTTTGTCTTATGAATTGATCAAGCAACAATTAAAGAGGGCAAGTATTAGGGTTATAATATATTTATTATATCATCTAGGTTCATTATATAATTATTTATATATTCATCATATAACTTTTTATTATCGGTATATCAAAAAACAAAGGTAATTAGTTCTCAAATTCGATTTTGTGACCGTTTTTGTCATATTTATCTGTAAATTGTGTAATAAACTCACCAATATTTTGTCTTATCAGTTCTTCAAGCAGCAGTCAGAGACGGTAAGCACTATGTCCAATCTGAAATTATAAAATAATTATTTCGCTTCGGTTGCATTATATGGTATCATTCAAAATGCAAGGTTATGACAACACTCTAATTTGATTTTCTGGTCACTTTTGTCTTATTTCTCTGTAAATAATGTACTTTTTTCTTTTTCTTTCATCCAAGCAGCAGTTAGGAGCGTAAGTAGCCTTATTATTTCGCCAATATCATCATTATTGGGGCAGCAAAAGTAAATAATACTCAAGCCAAAGTTTAATTTTTTGCCCTCTCTGCACTGTTATAAAATGCTTACATATATTAATACTTTGTCATTGTTGCGCCTTTCTAAACCGGCAGCCGGATAATCTATGCCTTCGCTTCTTACCATATCGCTACCCCTGATTCCTAACGCTTGTTTTTGGTTTATTTTCAATTTCATGTTAAAAAATCTCCATCTTTATTACATAGTGCTTTTAATTTCTATTTCGATGAAAAATTTTTGTCTTCTTTTTACGAAGAACTATTATATTGTTCAATGCTTAAAATTTGATTTGAATTCTAATTTTCCTGACGTGCTTCATTTTCATTTCTTACGAGCATGAGTAAAAGAAATAAAACTCTCCTAGATATCATTTTAACTTATTTAAAATCTTGAACTGTCATCTATAACTGCTTTAATTAAATGGTAACTGCTGTTTTTTTTTCTTTCTTTCTTTTATACGAAGCATGGAATAAAATTAATACTGTAATCGCAAAAAAATTTGAACTTAAAATTTTGACAAATCTCTACATTTCAGACTTCCTTGAGCTTGAAAAACAAATTTTTCACCTTATGTCTATCTATGAACATTATAACTGAAAAAGATCTTCGAGATATATGGATGAAATTTGGTGTATGAACTTTACACCAAATATATAACTTTCTATCAAACTTTGAACGAAATCCATTAAATGGAAGTGTGTCTGTCTCACTTTCGAGTACGAATGAACTCGATAACTACAAAACGTAAAAAGATAAAATTTGATACACGGGTTAAGAATTTAAAATGTGGGTTTCTTATCAAATTTTGAACCAAGTCAATCAAAGGGCTTATTATATGTTGGACTGTAGTTTTACATGCATTTGAGCCCATGAACTTATAAACACAGTGACTTAAATCAATGAAATTCTTATTACAATTTCGTGTCAAATTTTAATTTCAGTCGGTCTGAAAAAAGACTTTTAAAATACATATCCTCCCGTTAGATTCAATAAAAATGTTATATTTGTGCCACAGAATTTATATATTACACTATATTTCGTAACTGTTGTTCGCCAATGTCATGCAAAGCATTTGCGATATTATCTAAAATCTACAGTTTTATGCTGGGGGAAGGGATATAAAACCTTTATTAAAGAGCATGCGAGAAAATTTCGGGAAGACTATTCCTCTGGTTAGTCAAAACTTCATCATGGTTGGTTTCCTATAGAGAAGTTTTTTATCCAGTTTTTTTATCAAAAGCGTGACAACATTATAGTCAGACACCTGAGCTGCTATTCTTGAAAAATGTCAATGATTTACAAATGATTAACGCTTCGGTGAATCATATCGCTTTTATCTTCTACGTTCGTGAAAGTTGTAGAAATTGCGTGTTTATTGCTTCATTTTCGTTCAAAACGACTATACATCCTCTTTCTAGCTCATCATTATCCCATTGATTCTTAATGGTTATTTGGATTATTTTTTACCTTTCATTCCAGAGATCCCTATCTTTATTACATCACATGCTTACATCATGTCTTTACTTTTCATTCAGCCTGAATTTTGTGTTTTTATTGCAAATATTATTAATGTATTTTGATTATATATGTAAGATTTTTTTATGCGCTAATAGATAGATACTTTATCATCATTTTTTTTTTTACAGAATAAATACCGCAAAGAAAGTATTATGTTCCTCAAAAGACATATAAGCTTCACGACATTGTAAAAAATTTGCAGAATGTTCAAATATATTGAACTATATTTTTTCCTCAAGATCAGAAAAAAAGCACTGAATGTTAAAAAAAACAACTCTTCGTTTCTTAAAAATTTATGAACATGTCTAGTTTTTATGAATTTAATTTATTATGACTTATATGTAGAGATTAATAAAAAAAAATACACGACTAAATAGTGATGTCATATTTTAAAGTCTAATAAGCTGAGAAAATGAAAAATAAAATAAAATTATGTCCTGGATACCACTTACCATTGTGCAATAGGGAAAGGGTCAAAAATTAATTCACCAGCAATCCTCTCCCTAACAAACTACTGCGAATATTCAAAGGGAAAATAAGAAAAACTTGTATCGTTTTGATGGAAAAAAACAAAAAACAGTTGAAGTGTACCAAACTTTAGCTGCCCAGTTCAAAGAATTTTTGAGTTATCCTTGTCACTGATAGACAGACAGATGGACATTTTGCAATCGAGCTCAATTGAATTTTTTGAAGATTACTATACTTTCTCTATACTACGTATATGATAAAGTAAAAAAAGCAACGAGTTATATTCTAACCTAAAACAGTTGAAATCAAAAAGTTTCAGTCTCTATAACAATAGCATGTTAATTATCCGTCACATGATTTTTTGCAAAATATTAATCGAATGCTATTATTTAGTAGCAGATTAGTAGTAACCAACATATATCTAATTGAGATGAAAACTCGTATTTTTTTTTTTTTTCTTTTCTGTGTTAGCTTTCTCTCTGTGTTCCGTCAAGTATATCAGAACAGTGGCGGAAAAGAAATACTATTTGCCCTGCTTCGTTTGATCAAAGTAAACATGATCGCAAACATATCACAAGGTATGATATACAATTGGGTTATTTTCAGATTAATAATTTACAACCACTTTGCATAATTCTGGAAAAGGTCGACTTTGTGCTTTTCCCTTTTTTTTTACAAACTTGTGTAGTCTGTATATATTTAAATAACTATGTATAATAAACCATTTTTTCATACTTAAATTATGTAATCTTAATTAGGTTTGGCGCAATGCATGTAGGGGAAACATGCGGGGAGGGCTTTGTAAATTTTTTTAAACTTGCTTCAGTGGAGAATCTCTTTCCTTGTGTATTATTACATTCGGAAATCTTCCAATTTTATGTCGTAAAAGGAACCTTATTTGCATTGATTTGATCTTACTTACGTAAACATAGTCACAAACATGTGATCGCATTTCAAGTTGAGGGGTCATTTTCAAAGAAATAATAGGCAGCCTCAGAAGATCTTTTTTATTAATATTAACTTAATGTGTATTAAATCATTGTTATTATGTGTATACTCATGTTTGGCTGTATAGTTATGTGTTATAAACCATTCTTTTTGCTTAACTAAATTATGTCATCCTTATATATAAAGTTAGCGGGTTTGGCGCTATCATACTAAAAATGTCAAAGAGGTAAAAGAATTTGAAAAGTTTCTTCAATGAAGTATCTCCTTCCTTGTGTATTATCTGTGTGGAGATCTATAGATTCGAATCTTAGTGATTATCCACCTGTTATCCACCAACATTCCAACTAACTTTTTCATACCCATATATTAGTTGTAATTGTACAATATGTCTGTACACATATAAAAGATAATACTGGCAATAACTTTCAGTACTCATTTCCTCATGTCGACATGAAATTAAAGTCTTTGTTTTATTTTAAAGTGTTTTGCCTTATCCATAATGTCATCAACCACAACAGATTTGAGAGTTTCCCAAAATATTGGAAAAGAAACGCTGTTTACATGATTTTATTTGGCCTACGTAACACGATCACAAGCATATAGTAATAAATGATATGCTTTTGGGATATTTTCAGGGTAATTAAAAGACGCCTAACCAAATATTTCTTAAGAATGTCAACTTCTTATGTTCCCTGTGTCATGTATATTATTATTATCACAGTATTATCATGTGTACTCTTAAATTTGGCTATACAATTACTAATAATAAGCCCTTAGTTTTTCCTAAATAATTTTTATATAATCCATCTTATGCATATAAACCTACATTATAATCAGTAAGTTCACCACTGTCAGGATGATATGTTTAAGGAAATATCCAACGGGAGTGGTTTCCTCAAAACTTTCTCGTATACTCTCTAATAAAGATGTTATTATCCCAGTGAACGCCTTGCTTGTCACTGGTGTACAATAGCAATGAAATATTAATTTTTAGCATAAATTCAGCATTTTTAGGGAATCTCTCGTGTGATCCTTGGCGACTGTTTTGGCGATTAATCACTGACATACGGTCACAAGTATCCAAAAATCGAATTTATGTTTCAAACACACTTTTCCCAACCGATTGAAACAAAAAATTTTCATGAAACTATATTTAAAGTCACAAAATCCGTACCAAATGTGATATATTTAAGTCAGTGCGTTTTTGAGTTCTCGCATTTACATGTTTCTGAAAGCACAGACTAACAGATGGTTAACCACTTGCTGGATTTCGCTCAACATTTTGTAGGTTCCTATACTAAAGGTGCTAAACTTGTGTGCTGAAATTTATCTATCTAGCTCTATTTGTTTTAAAGTAATTGTGTTAACTTATATTTGAACAACTAGACAGATAGACTTTCTCTGAAAGGGGTTTGCTCAAAATTTGATAGAAATTAACAAATTTGGTGTAAAGACCGTATACCAAATAGTCTAGTTCAAAGTGTTTTTGTGTTATTTTTTTCATAGACAGACAGGCGGACATTTTCTAAAAATGTGTTTTCCTAACTCAGGGAGGTCAAAAATGTGGAGACTCATCAAAATCTCGAATTATAATTTCTTTGATGATGACTTCACTTTTTTTATACTGCGTATATGAGAAAGTAAAAATATTTTCAACAAATTGATGTCATTGAATGAGGTACACTGCGAAGTATAGTAAGAATGTGCCAATGTCTTTTACATTTACACTCGAATGGTTAACGAAAAAAGAATGTTCTCCTATTAATTTTGATACACTTTGTGCCTCAACGTAGCAAAGAAATCAAAGTACCATTGTTTGAGAAGAACAAAATGCATATTTCCAATGTTGGTATCAAGAGCACATACTAAATTTTATTTGGATAAGTCCTTACGTTTTACAACCATCATGATTACCTACTTATAAACATACAAAAAACAGATGAACTTCTTAATAGAATGGATCCACAGTTTTATATATATAATGCTAAGATGTTTCAGATATATATAAATCTAATGCTAAATATGTTCGTGTATTTTTTTCATCTAATATAATATGTATTTTTGAATTATCATATTCACATGGCATTTTGTAGTAATTGTGTTAACTTATATTGGAACAACTAGACCGGTAGACCTCTTCTGAACTGATTTTGCTCAACATTTGATAGAAATCTACAAGTTTGGTGTAAAACCAACAAACCAAATTTCACCTGTTTCAAAGTATTTGTGAATTACCTTTGTCATAGACTGACAGAGAAACGGATATTTTCCAAAAATGTGTTTTTCGAACTCAGGGTGGTCTAAAACGCAGAGATTCGTCAAAATCACGAGTTAGAGTTTTTTAACGATTATTATACTAATTTTAATACTTTCTCTACTTGGGATACAAAAAAGTAAAAAGAAAAAAGAGAGAGAGAGAGAGAGGAAGCGTTGAGAAATGTTATAGATTCACTTCCACGGTGAATCTCTTCTTTTCTATATTGCTATATTCGGAACTCTCCCTTCTTCATATTATGTGGGAAATCGTCAAATTTAAGACAAACATTTCCAGCAAATAAGCCACAAAACGAGGTGGAAAAGGTAAGGAGGGAACAAAAATCACACCGAGGCCAGTTTCCTTTCATCTCATGGAAGTGAATTGCAGAGCCATTTCGTGAAACCTCGCAGGAATTGTACACAAAGCGAATGCATATTCATCGAATGAAATGCGATCAAACAGAATGGAAAGGGAAGGAAGGCAAAAAAACAAAGCGAAAGAAGTAGGAAAATCACATCGGAAACGCATGTCAGGTGGTTAGAAGAAGCACGAATGTTTGCTTTATGCAAATTCTGCTTTCAAGCCAACCAAACGAGGAAGATGCAGTCGATGCATGCGAACTGGAAGATAAATTACCATTTGGAGCGATTTTCGATTCCTGTGCCAGCGAATCGAGGAGATGGAGTTTCGTTTAAGAGGTTAAAAAGCGTCAGCAATCGCCAGGTCTCAAAAATTGTAAGGAGTTGTTCGATCTCAATCACTGTTTTTTCTTATTTTTTGACAATGAGACATAGATTAAACAAATGCTCTACTTTCTTTTTGTTTTTGATTAGTTTATTTTTGCTAAGAAAAGTGTGCGCAATCTTTTTTTCTGAAGACTCTTTGTTTGTTTTGTTTCCAAAAATTCTACCGTTTCTAGCTATTTCGATCATTGCCATTCTTTTTCGGTCAGTATTTCTTCAATTGTGGGTTGAAACTAGATGAGGTTGCTAGTGGAACACTGCAGAAAGCACTAAAAAATATTCAAAATGTCTTTTCTTTTTAGATTTTTTCTTGATAAATCAGAGATGTATCTCCAAAAATTTCTCGTATACTCTCTGATAAACTTGTTAAGCCAAAGAGCGCTCATTGGCGTACAATATTTACGAAATATTAACCTTTGGCGTGAATTTAGCATTTTTACTGAATTTATCGTATGATCCTTGGCAATTAAATTGGCTTGGTTAAAAGTAAAATAATTTTGAATTTGTTCTCTAGAAATGTTTTTCCCAATCGATTGAAACAAAAATTTGGCACAAAACTGCACTTATAGTCACAAGATCCTATAACAAATTTGACGTATTTAAGTCAATGAGTGTTTGAGTTATCGGGTTTACATGTTTCTGAAAGTACAGACCAAGACACGGTCAACCCTTTATTGGACTTAACTCAAAATTCGCCAGGTGTCTACACTATAGATATTAAATCTGTGTACTGAATCTTATCTGTCTAGCTCTCTTCGTTTTGCAGTTATCGTGTTAACTTATGTTCGAACAGCCCGACAGATGGACTTCCTCTGAATAGATTTTACTTAAAATTTGATTGAAACTTGCAAATCTGGTGTAAAGACAGCAAACCAAATTTCAGTCTCCTAGCATAGTGTTTTTGAGTTATCATTGTCACAGACAGATAGACAGACGGGCAGTTTTTTTAAAATGCGTTTTTCGAAATCAGGGAGGCCTAAAACTCGAGATTCATCAAAATCTCTAGTTCGAATTTTTTGACGATTGCTATACTTTCTCTATGCTACAAATACAAGAAAGTAAAAATAAATTTAAAAAACCGTTAGGATTTTAAAAATTTCATTAAATTTGTTGGACAGCTATTTCATGTGATTTTTTTTGTTTATTTGTTTGTCGATTATATAATATCTATTTCCTTTATTTATTCTATATCGTTCAGATTTTTGGAAAATTTTCGGTAAATGGCTATCAAAGAAATCTTCCTTTTTAAAAGATTTTGACGATGAAAAGAAGGAAAAAAAAAACAATAAAAAAATTCTTGCAGAGTTGATGCATAAGTATAAGCATAGGCAGTGCGTTCGTTAGTAAGAACATTTGAACAAAGATAAGTTATTTTCAAATTTCACCTTAATTGAAAAATATAATTAAATTAATTGATTTTTTAAACTGTGTTTTCATTTTTCTTTATATATATATATATATTGATGTTTCACTAGCCGGCGAAATACACTGCAAAGAGGGAAAAATATATTTGGGCGTTCACAGACAACGGATTTTGTTTTTGTTTTTTCTAGTTGCATAGCATATGTGATTTATAATAGATGAAATTCCTTATTAATGCAATGACAATAACTTGGTACACGTGACGAGAAAATTTCAAAGTGAATGTACAGTGAATGATTGTATTGATTAATATCTTGTTTGGAGGCAAAAAAGATATGATATTAAGCAATGGTCAAATCACAAAGATGATATTTGAGATCCGTCACTGTTACCATCACCAGAGATACACATTTAAGTCTAATTGATTTAATGCACATACCAATAGTTTTCTTCTAGCTTCAGAATGAGATGATAATTCAGTAATTACTTAAATGTGACTTGGTTAAATGAGAAAATAATTACCTTCAAAGATATTTCTTGAACCATGAAAAGATTGATTAAAAAAGCATTTGATAGTCATTTCGTACGTGTTAAGTTGGTTTTTAATTGTTGATACTTTTGGAATGCATACGATTCTGGTTTTCCTACTTCCCACTCTTTTGTTCTGAACTCTAATGTAATTTCTTTTGGTATAACATGTTATTAATGTTATAAAAATTTTAATTTAATGTTGTATTTTAGTAAGTTTTTTTTTTGTTTTTTGTTTATCTTAATATCATTATCTTAAATTCTGTTATTGTTTTATATATATATTTAGGCCTTTATTTCCTTTTTTGGGAATGAAATTCTAGATCAAGATAAAATTTATGCATTATTTTATATGAACTATGCGCAACAAAAATAATTTCTTTCCTTTGGGTGATATATCTTCATTTTATATACATACGTAATTTGTCTGATATCTTCACATGATCATTCTTACGTTCTGTTTCTTAATGAAGTCATCAAAAATTTATTGCATTGGTATACTAAGTTGTATACTTTTTGCTACATCAGCCAAATATATTTTAGAGCCAACAACTTATTTCAAAACTTTTTTGTCAAATTTAATTATATAGAAAAATTATTATATAAATTTCATATAATATCCGACAAATTTTCTGAAGAATTAGATATATTTAATAAGATTTTTGGGTTTTCGGAATTAAATGTTCACAACTTTGTAATTTCTAATGTGCTTAGAATATTTTAAATACCAAGTAATTATAACTTTTAAATACATTGTATGCTTTTTTGATGTTCATAATTTTAAAATTCTTTGCATCTTTTAAAAAAAATATCTGTAATGATTTTTAAAATTTATTACTTTCCGCTTTTTTTTTTTACGTGTTTAATGTTTATTTTGTAATGAATTCTGATGCAGGAATTGTTTCTGTAAAGAGCATTTTATTTTAAAATTAAAAAAAATCATATATATATTCTAAATTTTGCACTTAATTCTATTCCAAGCTGTATACTTTTCATGCATGCTATATGTAACGCATAATTTCGGAAATCATCTTCTCCATTTTATAGGTGCTTGACGCATTTCCGTACAAATGTTGCCAGCGAGGACAACATTTAACGGAAGCTTGACAACATTTGTAAATTAATAATATAATTACAATGCACTCCCGAGTATTAGGCCTAATGTGGCTAAAAGGTAGATCGGATAACAAAAAACCGGGAGTTCTATGAATTCATTTCTTTGCCCACCAGAAAACAAAATTTTCTATACCAAAACTCACTCTTACAACATGCATTTTCTCACTTCTTAGTGAGACTTAAACCCTCTATTTATTTCAAGCCACGTAGAATGTGAACGCGGCTCGGCGAATCAGGTTTTTGCTGTTACACCGGAGTCTAGTCGTTGTATAACGCGTTATTTTCGGTTATCACCCATTTTGAAATCTTCACTGTGGTACACTTAAAAAAAACATTAAGCGTATTTCAAGAACAATTTACGAATACTGTACGTACTGTGCAGTTATATTTTGGAACAGCGGCAACAAATGAGCTCCTTACACGCTGATGAAACAATGAACAACGAGCTGCTCTTTTCCTGTCACAACTTGTATTATGTACACGAAGCTTAGAAGGATCGTAGCAGACGCCCGCTTCCAATGCCTTGGTAATGCCAATGCAACGCCTTTCCTTCCTCGTTTAATTACGATAAAAGAAAAGTAGGCCGGATAGTACGGAAGCCGGATAACCACGAACCGGATACTCGGGAGTGTACTGTAATTTACAAATGTTATAAAAACATTTTTTGACGGATTTAATCAATCAGACAGGATAAACAGGATAGAATAATCAAGTTT
Organism: Argiope aurantia; assembly: GCA_026543865.1. NCBI lineage: Eukaryota > Metazoa > Arthropoda > Arachnida > Araneae > Araneidae > Argiope > Argiope aurantia. The sequence goes on from JAPMOR010034064.1 coordinate 394,418, forward strand.
ATTCGGATTGCTTAATATATATACAGACGCACATAAATTACAATATTTACAATGAAATTTTTCTCTTTCAATATAAATACTTCTTTGCAATGTAAGCGACACAAGACACCTAAAAATTTGCTAATTGCTTACAAGGAATAACCACACAATCTCGACACAAACAGTATATTTCACATCTATCAACAAATACATATAATATACACATATCGTAAAGGTAGAGGAACATTAATGCAGAATTGTTTTGTACTGCCACAGTTTTACGCTAAAAAGTGATAAACAATAAGTCGTACATTATTTTTTTATTTATATGATACAAATTGTTAACTGGATAAAAGAGAATGATAGAATTAAGCCATATAGAGTTCAAGGTATGCAAAGGAAAAATATAAACTTTTTAAATGTCATTCCAGAATTTTTTTTTAACTTTTTCTATTTCCAAATCTTACCTCATGTATCAGCAAAATATTGTCGCATCCGCAATTATACATTCTAATAAATAGCTTAATTAGAAAGAAAAATTATTTGGCGCTTAAAATGAATTTATCTAAACAACTTTATTTGTTAATTTTGGACGAATATTTTGAGTCAATTTGATGTTTCCAATGGAGTCAATTAATGCTTATATGAAAGTTCTGTATCAGTTTAATATTTCAATTTATGATACAGTTTTCAAAAGTAAAAGAAAGTCGGTTAACAACGTAAGACACTGTGAAGTTTGATGTCATATGACATGCGATTCAACAAAAATACTGTATTTCATTTACACTGCAATTTGATTACTGATAACCAAGCATAAGAACAACAATAGGGAAACAATAGTTTTATATATACGAGTTTTAAGTTTTATTAAAACATTATTGAAGACAATAATTAACAACTTATTAAAAAGAACTATATTAAAAATATCATTATCACAAATACTTAACAAAATAGAGAAGCATATTTTAACTATTTGCAAAAGTTATTAATAGAAAATATAAAAATAAATAAAAATAAAAACCTGGAAAATTATTATTGTTTTTTAATGATTTTTTGAGTTTAAACTATTATCTAAGGGAAAAAACCCCCCCAATTAGATCGAATGCTGAAAGCATATGAATTGCAAACACAGGCTTGTAAGAAAAAGGGGGGGGAAAGGCAAATTTTTATGCCATGTCATAAAATAATTGTTAGAGATGAAAAAATTAGCCTTCTTTGAATACGGAGAAATTAATTAGGTATAAGATTGATTATTCACTAAATATAAAGGCGTAATCAGTTGTCCACAGAAACACAAAGCGTTGTACAAGTTGATTTTTTTTCGGAAAATTAATACACTTTAACTATCGTTTTTAACTATCGAAAGACAAATTAAGAAATATCAAAATTGTACACTGGTGTCCGTGAGGAGATATCCGAATATATAAGGTTAAAGAAAATAATCAGTATTTACAAATGAATTTCTCAAAACATGACAAAATATAAACTGCTCGTTTAATATAAATAATTCACATTTTTAAAAAAGATTATTGTTTTTTAAAAAATTAATTGCGACATATTTGAACTTTGCAGACATATTTTCAACATTAGAAATTATTTAAACTTATTTGCATTTTATGAAAATAATTTTGAAATTCAATTAAACACTAATAAAACGATGTATTTGAATGCCAAGCTAGAAACTTCTAGTTCGCCAATGGTTTTTATGAGATTGGGAGCAGTTTTCTGAATTTATTTCTCAAAAGAAAGATTATCTCATAATTTATTCAAATAGCAGTTTCTGTATATTTGTTTCCGAATTTATTCACTTCTGTATAAAATTTTGCGTTGAATTGAATTAATTTAAATAAATTTTAATCGCCGAGTAAATTTCCCACCGCAATCAGCACTGGAGTGCGCATATTATAATGACGATTACTGCCGATCAAAGCTTTTATATAATATTCACGACTAATATAAATTACTACATTTTTTTAAACTGTGACTCGCACTTCTTAGCAAACAGGAAAAAAATTAAACTTTTCCAAAACATTATTTGGAGAGAGATTTCATAAAGTACTACTTTACAATTTCGCACGAAGGAAATTGTGACATTTTATAAAAACAATTGCAATATAAAAAACGAAGACTACAGGAAGAATTGAATAAGTTCAACCAAATATTAAAAGTTTTCTTGTACTTATAGTAAACCTTAAAAAAACACACATACACACAAACTGTTTATCATAAATTCAAATTTTACCTTTTCTCTATTCGGTATTGTGTCATTGCTATTAACATATCAACATATTTAATGTATCTTCATCGAAAAATGCATTCCAATGTGTAAAAAAACATGGCTTCTCTTATTAATATTTTTTAATAATAATCTGGACACAGAAAGAAGTTAAATTATGCGGTTGTGATATATGCCAGATGCATCTTGCAAAAAAAGAAAAATAAATGTCTTATTACTGTGAAGACAAATGGTTGTTTAACAAGCTATTACGTTTGTTACGGATATGAATTCATATTAGTTAGAATTTTTTAAAATCGAAACCAGAAAACTAATAGAGAATTTGCATCAATCATATTTCAAGATTTAAAGTTAGTGGAATAAAGTTATTCAGAATGGTATGCATTTCATTCAACCATCTTAAAGTTATTTTAAATTATTGTCTTTAAGTTCGTCTAAATTTTCAGGTGTTAAAATTAATATTTGCATAAGAAATGAAGTTTACTTCCTTAATACAATTCATAATTCTTGAAAAAAATTGTTACCTGTTACACAATATATCGAACAGATCAACAACTTAGAAATATTTGATGCATTAATTTCCAAACCCAAACTAATTTTGGGTTCAGCTGATTTTATTGCAATGATGTGGTACATTTTCTTAAAGATGACTTATTATATAATTATCTTTATTAGTGTACAAGTAAAGATCGACACCAATTGAAAAATAATAGTTATTTATTTATGACTCCCAAATTGCTGCAGAGCTATGAACAAAAAAGTAAAAAAGAATAACTGAAAATATTTTTTTAAAAACTAACCCGCAGATAAAGAATCGAATTTCACTTACGATTATCCCAACTGAAAATGACAGAAATTCTCAAGGCGAACAACTGAAAAAAAAATTATATAAAAAAAAAGGCGTCGGTCCACGGCAGCAACTTGCAACTGAAATGGCAGCAGAATCTTATGGAAGCATCTATTCTAGAAGTGGTGAAGGTCACAGATCTATCCCCACAGACAAACGAATAAATCAGCAGATATAATCACTTTCAAATCGAGACCTGTGACTGAGATTACTTACTCTACCTGCCCTGAGCAACCTCTGGGCGCACGGAGGTACATCATTCAAGTGTAATTGTAGGTGTTGGAAATAAGCAGTCAGGTAGTTAATTTTAAGTGCCACGTGGGATTATAAATAACTAGGGCTTTGTTCTACCTTGTTCGGACATCGAACGCGATTGCCATGGCAAAATTCTGCGCGATCATCATTTTTCAAAGTATATCAACTAGCTGAGCAGGAAGTGCCCATTAGATAATGTAGGTTTACGAACTGAAAAAAGAAAAACAACTAAAGCAATACTGATCTACAATTTATTTATAAGTGACATGGTGGACTTCAATCGGGGGGAAAGAATTCAGATATTGAACTGACTAATTATCCGTTAATATAATCTTAGTTACCTTCAATGTATCAAGTTAGAATAAAGGGTTTTCGTTTCCCGGGATAGTATTGGGAGTAGGACGTCGTGAAGAAAAAGCAGTTACGCATTTAAGTCAGTAACTAGATAAGAAGGGGAGGGGCCAAAAATATAGAGTACTTTCTAGATGCCATTTATTCTAGCTTTCAGATGCTCGCATTAGTTCACTTAACCTTTTTTTTTAAAAATCCACATGCACATTCTATTCAATTTATCAAATTTGATGATATTTAAAATTAAGTCTAAGAAGATTAGAATTATCAAAATAGTTTCTTATTTTAATGAATTTATAATTGAAACATTCTATTGTTTTTAAAACCGAACTACCATGCTCCAGTTACCATTTTTCTTAGTTGCCAGGTGCACACAGCAATTGCTAATCGTTTTCTTTTATTTTATATCTGTTTGACGCATTTATAAATTAAAATTTAACAAATTTAATGATAATTAAAATTAAACGCAAGAAGATTCTGTAAAAGATTATTAAAATTATCCCTCATTTTAGTGAATAAATTAATAAATAAGAACATTATTTGGATCGGATGCAGACATCTAAACTTCGCATTTTTGCAATACATGCTCTCATTTTTTTTAGATGCATAAGATTTTATTCCCTTTTTTTTAAAAAAATAAAAATGAATCTATGGCATTTTAATATTGCAAAATTCTATTTCGGTCTATTAAATAATTTTCAAGAATTTTTAATATTTTGTATAATGAAAATACATTTTACTTCTTAAGATGCAAAACGAAAGTAATGACACAATGAAGAGTAAGACAAATTACGAATAAAGTTTATTAGGAGCTGTTTGTTATGTCTTTGCATACCCATGTTAATTGAATTATTAACTTCAGAAAGAAATCTTCAGAATTTTCTTTTAAATCAACTAAACGAAATTGCACCGAATAGTAAGAATTTTATCGAATGAAGAGATTTTTTGCTGACTTCATTATAAAGCTAATTAAATATAGCAAAAACAATTCTTTTGCTAACAGAAAAAGAAGAAAATATGCTGAAGCAGCAAATTAAATATAATTTACAAATACAAATATTTAGAAAAAGGTTAACATAGGCGTTATTTGAAAGTCTATTTACTAACTCTTCAAAGCTTCCAACTTTTCGTTTTTTAAAAATTATAATTAGCTTTACAAAATTAAAGATCCTGATCCCAGTAGGCTTGAGAATGATGAATTTCAATGGCTTTACCATTATATTTTGAAAAATTTGCAGGTAAAGCAAAGGCTGAGTTCGAGCCTTAACATGATGAATCCAATGATAGATGCATCAGGTTCTATGATTTTGCATCATCCTTTTTCGATGATTAATAGAAAAAAGTCACAGCACAAAGAAGTAGGTGCAGAAGCAATAGTGAAATAACAAATCTTAAGAAAATTGCACTACATGGAAATCATTTCTGAAGTGACCAGCACAATACCACGAAATAGGAAAATCCACTCGCACATTTAAACTGTACAGTTTCTTCCAAAGATTGTTTTGCTTTCAAAAAACTGTCATGAACCTTAAAAGTAGTTAGTAGAGATTCAATACTGGCACCGGTGACGATTGTTGAATCGGCCTTCATACTCGTTGGTTTTCTGAAAAGATTTCAGTATTCCTTATCACAGTCAACAAACATAAAATAAACGTGTAAACATGAAATCACTAAAATTATCTGGCTTACGAAAAGTTATCCAAAAGTTCTAATTTTTTTTTTTTTTTCACCACAGTTTGGGTGGATTTTCAGTCCAAATATATTTGCTTAACTTTGGTGAATAAGTTGTTGAAATGTTTTTTTCAAATTTATATTTGTTTTCTGCGTGTATAAAGCAAACACACCAAACATTCAAGTATTGGATTTTGGATTCTAACATCAAAATGCTACTTCCATGAAATATTTTCGGCCGTGAAACGAAATTTCAATATACGATTCGGAAATGTTTGTTGCAAAGATTTGGAAAGAGGTCTCAGAGTTTTAGGTTAGTTTTAGTGCACATTCCCGTAACAGTAGCCTTTTGACTAGGCTGAAGAAGTTGACTAATTTCATCAACAATCTCTCTTTAGAGTAACACAATTGCACACATATGTTTTATTTCAAATTTTCACCTGATCAGCCTTTTGTGGGCGAATCTTTTGGTGACGGGGAACTCACTGGATCATTTCTCACTTGGAGTGGAGGTAAATGTCCACCAGTGGCTAATCTGTGAAAAGCGGACTCAGCATTCGTAAGAGCAGGCAGGTTATAAGGTGCAAATCGATGAGCTTTTGGACTTTTTACCAAGGAATTGCTAGTACCATTGGCGAATGAAGCAGGCTCCTGATTTCCAACCAATCCATCTTGAAGACTATCCATCAAAAGACGATTATGACCAAGTTGAGCATGGAGTTGTCTCATGGCTGCTAACTGGGCGCCATCAGTTGGCGGAAAGAGGGCCCCTAATTGCTGTTGAGTCGAGGGATTCGGCATCAGAAAGGGCAAGTGTCCCATCAATCCTGTGTAGAAGGACGGAGGGTAGGGTAGAGGTAAATACTTCTGGAGATTCTCCAAACCACCAAAATCTCCACCGCTGAAGAGTTTTTCGTGCATCATTCTCTGTTCAACTGCTGATGCTGAAGATCCCGGAGATGTTGATCCAGCTGGAGAGGTCGGAGATCCTCGAGGAATGCTAGAATCGAACATTCGCAGGGAATTGCTTCCAGGAGAATGATGTGTTTGGTGGTGTCCGTTAACAAGTGTTTGTGGCTCCAAATCATCTGAAGGAAAAGCAAATAAAAATATATTGTAAATTTCTTTTAACTTTCATATGTCTAAAAGAAGAAAATGTGGAACAAACGATTAAGGAAATAATTATCTTAATAATGTTTAGGAGGACAAAAAACATTTTTCAGCAGCAAAATCTTGTTTCTAAAGCTATTATGTACTGAATGATAGAATCATGATCCATAGATAGTGGCATGGAATGAAAAGAAGAAATGGTAAAAAATATAAATTTTTGAGCACAACTATAAAAAAGTTAAACCATATAAGAAGTGAGCCATAAGAATGGATTTAAGTTTTCATGAAAATGCTGCCTTTAATATTTTTTTGACTTAAGAAACATTTCATTTCTAAATCATTGTTTAAAAATAGTTTATTGGAAGTAAAGCATTAAAATTATTCTCATCTGATATTAACATTTTTTAAATATTGTTTTTAAATTAATAATTTTCATTGCTTAATTTTTTCTAACTAAATTATTTTTTATTTATTGAAATTTATAACAATAAAGACACAAATACTGAAATATATTCAAACAATAAAGAACAAAGAAAAAGAATTAAAACGAAATTATATAATTTATTGATTTTTTAATCAAATTATACGTAATAAAACAATAATTATTTCAGTGAATTCATTTTTTTAATCATGCTAATGATAAATTACTATTAGTAATAAATGCCTAATAGTAGCCCTTTATTACATAAACTAATTCTGTACTGTGAATATTTTTGAATAAATTTTTAAAGCTTTTAGATTTTTATTTTGTTTTGCATAAATAAATATATAAAATAACAAAAGTTTACTATGTATCATATAAATTGCACTCTGGTGAAACATGCTTAATAGGAAACAAACATTATTCATGATTTCCTATAATAGTCTCCTGCTAACTAATACTATAATTTTATTTTTTTATATCCAATAATATTTTTATGCATCATCTATTCAGATGTACTTCGAGATTAAATTGTAAATAAATGATCAAGTTAATAACAATGTATGTAAAGAAGTATATCATCAACCAAAGTTAATCGAACCCTTTCAGCCTCACATTTGCACAGTGAATCTTATCGATCTCGGATAAAAATTAGAAACTGTTCTCCTATTGCGTGATAAACCAATAACACGCCCCTCGCACGTCGTGCTGCCAACAAGGCCAAAAATTGGTTGGAAATTGTTCTCCAATAAAAACAGAACCAATAATACACAATCGGCATCGGTTGGGTAAACGAAATCTCCCCCCTGTTTAATATTCCACGCCTGCGACATCTTCATTCACTATTAAAACTGAATACATTTTGAAGAAAAACGGGCATTTCCAAAGTGCCTTATGCAAATCCTCCAGGAACCTTAACTGCTATTGCTGACGATCCTAACTGTTCTGTTCACGCGACTGATGTAATAAATGGCCTTCCATTGTAGAGCGGAGAATGGCAAGCTGTAAGTGCCAACCAGCGTTCGACCGAAAGTTGGCTCATCAATTATTCTTCGTTTTGCCATTAGTGCTAAGTTTGTCTACTGAAGTGTTGTTAGTTCTGGGTGGTACGGTGACCCAAGACACGTTTTCCTGTGGAAGCCAATTGAAAGAAAAGTTTTTCGATTGTATTCAGTACAATTAACTGATTCGATGTTGCCTGATGATCCTTAATGGTTGATGAAACATGTCCGTATCGTTATTATGAAAACTTGATGTTTTTCAATCGCTGTGAAATTGAGGAGTAAGGCTTTATCTTTTCCTGGCTGTACATTGTATTAACTTTTTCTGAATTCATTTTTTTTTGTAAGGAAATAATTTTAGAAAGCCATATGCGGAATATTAAGTCGAGAAATAATGGAAAAACAAATTATATTTAAATAAAAATGATAGAATATTTCGAAAGTTTTGTCCTTTAATGATTTTTATTTATTATAATGATCTTTTCTTTCATTTTTATAAGTACGAAGTGCTTTCAGAGAGTTCATATTTATTTAAAACTACATGGCCATGATGATTTATTTGAGTTTTTAATTAATTCAGTTTCAGAAATTAAAAAAAAATGAATTGCGGTCAATCAAATGATGAAGAAAATATGATAATAGTTCAACTGGTATTACCTGCCCAATGTTATATGCATAACTGCATCCGTTTTCAAATTATAGTTTATTCAAAATCCATATTTTAATCATTTTATACCTCTCTATCTCGTTAATTGCTCTAAATTATAATGCTTGTATCTGGTTTAACTTTAATGACTAGTAGCATTAATCATATGTTTATTTTTTTCAAGTAGATTAATTTTAAATTAAGGATAGCATTAAATTCCAGTTTCCCTTCATTTTCTCTTGAAGCTGAGTACACACAATATATAACATTATGCAGAAACAAAACAGCAATTTTCAATATTAGTCGCCTTTAGCATTATATCGGCAGTTCTTGAATTATCTGTCCTAAACCCAAACACGCATGGATTCAGGATTGCGAAAATATCCGCAGGGTCTATATTCAATATATTTAAAAATATCTATCCGAAACTTTTATCTACTAGACATTTTCATTATTTCTTAAGGTATAAAGGGTTAAAAAATGTCGCTATTGAAATAAATAGAGTGAATCTCAGAAAAAGCGAAAATATCAGAAGCGTCTAAATTCAAAATATTTAAAAATATTTATCCGAAACTTCTATCTACTAGACATTTTCATTAGTTCTTAAAGTATAAAGCTTAGAAAAAGTTTCGCCATTGAAATAAATAGAGTGAGTTTAAGAAATTTAAGCAATTATGATATTATATTCAGTTTTTTTTCTTATCATCAAATATATTAAAAATATTTTTTTTAATTATCCGAAGATCTCTTTGAATTTTGCTTAAATACAAAATAATTGATATTTATAATTAGTCTGAATTGATATCTAACACATTCGGTTAATTAAAATTAAAAATTAATAAAAATCTTACTTTACTGGACAGGAATCTTTAAATCAGTGTGAAGATGAATAATTTAGTCTTTTTAATAAGGAAAAATTAAAATAGGTATTTTAATAAGTCAGTAATCTAAGCAAACAAGTTGGTCTCCAAAGGCAGCTAGTAGTAAGAAAAGTTTATCGATTTCCAAGATTTCTTAAAAGTTCCCTAAACAATTATTTTTTACTTACGTCTTTAATTGTTTACTAAAAGGACGGTTATTTCTAATTTAAATTCCAACTTTGGAGACAAGACAAAGTTTTCTGATGAAAAAGAGTTCGAGCTAGTTTAAAAAAACAACAAACCAAAAAACAGATTGGGAACAGAAAAAAATTAAGAAAACCTGTTCAAACCTCTTCTGTTCTTATCCCTTTATAGAGTAATTAACACACTATTTCAAATCTAGCCTAAATATTTAATCATACATTTAACGCCATTCCGAGTGTGGTCAAACTTACATCTGGACTGTAACGTAAATATTTTTTTGTTTTTTTTGTTTCAAACATTATTTTCATGATCTCGCCACTTAATGCGATTTTAAAACTAGTTTATCTTTAACCAAACGTTTAACAGAATACCACTAGAGTCAGTTCTCGGGCCATTAAACCCCATTCAAAGGTAAACATTTGTCTGTAAAGATAGTTCTTCTCTAAGGATGGTTCTTATCACTACAAACGAAATAAGCCGTAAAAATCTCTTCCTAGAACCCTCTCTTTTCTGCGTGCCACTAAATCCAAGCTGATGGTTGGCTGACACGCCCACAACTAACACCTCTTTTTTTTTCACTCCCCTTAAAGCCAGACAAAGCATACTACGCTCTCGTGAACCGCAACTACCACTTACTCGACTCCCTTATTAACCTCTATTCCCCCCCCCTCACATATTTTTTTCTCTTTTTCTTACAAATTTTTCTTGTCACTTTCGCCTCAGTCGTTCGTCACTTGACGCCTCACCTCGCTCTTAACGATACCAATTTGAGTAAAAAGTTGTCTATTAGGATTTCTATTCGGTATATTTTCCTCATGTTTAATGATGAGCAACGAGATAAGTTAAATATAGACAATCTTTTTTTGTTTCAGTCAAGTTTACTGAAGATTATGTAAAGTAGTAAAATGTTGTTTTTTCTTACAATTTATCCCAATTACCCTCGATTGTTTTTTGATATGTCAATTACTCACTCTTTGAGTGTCAATTACTGCACAGAAATCGTCTGTCACGAGTTTCTATTTAGTTTAGTTTTTGTATGTCTTATGAATGTTAGATCATGAAAAATATAGCCTGTCATTAATTTAAATAAACATGCAAGACAAGAAATTTAAGATTACATTAATTAATAAAGCAATGCCTTTTCTTACAAATACTTCTTGTCACCTTCGCCTCATTCGTTCGTCACTTGATGCCTCATCTCGCTCTTAAAGATACAAATTTGAGCTAAATAGTTGTTTATTAGGGTTTCTATTCGGTATATTTTTCAACATGTTTAATGATGAGCAACTAGATCAATCAAATAAAGACAATCTTTATTTTTTTTTCAGTGAAGTTCACACTGAAGGTTGTGTAAGGCAGTAAAATGTTGATTTTTCTTACCCTAGATTGTTATTTCAAGCTTCAATTCACTCTTTGACTGTCAATTAATGCACAGAAGTCGCCAGTCCGAGTTTCTATTTAGTTTAGTTTTTGTATGTCTAATGAAAGTTATGCCACGAAAGATAATTTATATTGACGCGCAATATTTCTTACAGACAAGAAATTTCAATCAAATTTACATTAAGTAATAAAGCAATACTTTTTCTTATGAATTTTTCATGACACCTTTATTTGTCTTTACCTGTTCTTTATAATACTAATTTTTTACATATCAGTTTGTTTTCGTAACTTTCCTATTAGAATTCCAGTTCTATTTAATTTTCGTTATGTTTAATGAAAAGTCATCTGAAATAATTTAAATAAAAAAAAACAATTTTTTAGACAAAAAAGTTTATTAAAAGTTATATAAAGTAATAAAGTAATGCCTTATTCCTGCCCCCTTTGTTTATATCTCGATATATCAATGTTCTCTTTACGATTCAATCGATATATTAGCACTTCTGTTCGGTATAGTTTTCATCATGTTTGATGGGGGGGAAACCCATAAGAGATAATTTAAATAAAGATATATTTTTTAAAGCACGAAAGGTTATTAATTAAAATAATAAAGTAATGTATTTCTTTACAACCTCTTTCTACCGCATTTAGTTATGACTTGATGCATCAACTCGTTCTTCACGATGTCAATTTGCATTTAGCAGTCGTCTTTCAAAATTTTACTTTTCGATATTTTTTTTGTCATTTTTTATGAAAACCCATCAGAAATACTTTAAATAAAATCACAATTTTTTTTTTAATATCTCAAGTTTATTGAATGCCATGATAAAATACTAAAGTCACAGCTTCTTTCGAATTTATATGATTTTTTTTTTTTTGACACTGCTATTTAAACTTCTTCCTTGTGCGTAAATGCAATGATTTGCAATGCGTTTTGCAATGATTTTTCACTCTCTTTTCTTTTGTACTAGAGTTCTGAAACTTTCTACAGCTGAGTAGTTTTAATATCAGTACAATATATTATTTCCAAAATTTAATTTCCTATTAATCATTTAATTTTTTTCACATGAAAATTCCATTTGGTAATGAATTTGTAAAAACAAAGATTATAAAATTCTTTCATTATAATTATAATGAATTATGGGATATTTCTAAAACTAAATAGCAGAAAATAATAATAAAAAATCCACTAAAAATAATGAAAAAAAATATGGTCTTTTTTTCATATGCTAGTAAGTAGAAAATAATTTGGCTATCACAAACTCGTACTGTGCTGGAAAACAATGCAATAAAGAAAATAAATCATAATGATTATTACAATAAAGGAAATTCCTAAATATTTATCAAAAATTAAAAATCTAACAAATGGGATTTTCGCTTTTGCAGTTTGGTTTCTACCTCCCGGATTTTTAGTTAAAATATTTTCTATTTCCTAGTACTTGCCATTTTCTAATAAAAGCTGTTTTTTTAAATATTTTTTTTTATTTCATATACATGTTAAAAAATTCGAAACAGCATGCAAGAAAGTTTTCGAGATTCCAATTGCATTGCAATCTAAGAATAAGATAAACTGAACTAAACAGCAATTGAACAATTATTCATTAAAAAAAACACCTTTTGGTTTTTAAAAATAAAAAAGTGTTCTTTCCATTCAAGATAATTGATACCTTGAAGAGAAATTTTATTGTTTGTAAAAAATGAAAATTATCTCTCCATTCAAAATATTTGGTATATTATTTGAAGAAAAATATTATTTGTTATTTCTCTAAATGTAAAATGCCCACAATACATTCAAATTGTTTAGAATCGTGAAGAGAAAATTTCTCTCTCTAAAAGTAAAAATGTTTCTCTTCTTTAAGAATGTTTAAGGTTTTAAAGAGAAATTCCTTTATTCTTTTAAATGTATAAAAAAAACTGTCATTCCATTCAGATTGTTTTGAATCGTATTTGTTGTCTCTCTCAAATAAGTTCTCTGTTCATTTTGAATGCTTAAAATCTTGAAGAGAAATTTTTTTCTCACTAAATAGTAAAAAATTCTCAGTCCATTAAGAAAGTTTGAAATCTTGAACAGACAAGTAGTTATCTCACTAAAAATATTTTTTGAAAAAACTTGGCATTTTTAAGAGAAATTTTATTATTTCTCTAAATGAAAAAGGTGTTATCTCCATTTAGAATGTTTCATATCTTAAAGGTAAATTTTGTTATCTCTCCAAAACGTTAAAAAAAAATCTATCCATTGAAGAAATTAATCTGAAATCGTGAAGAGAAACTTTACCATCTCTTTAAAAACGAAAACGTTTCTCTCTTTATTATTTATTCTGAATGTTCGGAATTTTTAAAAGAAATTTTATACCACAAATGGATTATCTGATGAAAATGCAATGAATATAAATAGAAATGATCACCAGCAAAGACGAATGCGAGGTCATCTCTAGATTTGCATTTAGAAGAACTATTACGTGACTATGAGGACAGTTTAAAGAATGTTATTGTTTATCATTGCAATAATCTGAATTTATTGCTTTTAGTGCCACTCATTGCAAATATGGATAAATTAAATAACAAGAAATAAAATAACAAACGATTTAATGAACGAAACTCAATTTTTTTAAAAAATATTTTTTAAACACTTATTTACAAACTAGTCCTTTGACATGGCCCGCTCGATTTCGTAAAGTCGTTAATCCACTGAATTTAACTTGATCACGTTTTAATTTTATGGAGATTTTGTTTTTACTGTAATGACAAAGAGGAAATGGTTTTTCGTTAACTTGTGTCGTGTTCACTAGCTTTAAGGAACAAAGCCTTATCTAAACTGTAAAACGACTCTCTTTTTAACAGATGCACGTTTAGCTTGTTACTTTCAACAAAAATAGTAAAATAATATGCACGTGTTAGTGTGCAAGACAGCATTTCATTTCAAGTCATCTTATGTCTCAAATTATGAAACAAATGATTAGTTGCTTTGTTAAACGAATGTAAACTTTGTATATGTAAATTTAGAATGATAAGAGCTATCTAGAGTTATTTAAAAAAACATGATTAAATATTATGTACTTTTAGGCTATATTAATCTGCAACTGTGTTTAACTTAACTTAATTGTATCATGAAAAACTCACATTTTAAATTTCAAAATGGGGTAAGAATCACTTTTTTTGCAATGATATTTTCAGGAGCTAAAGCAGTAAAACGAGGAAATATCACATAATTTTTAATTAATTGAAATTATAATAAAATTTTTCACAAAATCACTTTGAAGTGCAATTATTTGCCTTATAATATATTTGTGCTAAATTTGTACTCTATCAAACAGTTTGAATGTTCTATACCAAACAATCTATCCCATAGAATACATATATACGTTCTCCTTGATTATTTACAAATTTTTAAGTACACAAGTATGAAGTGTATAATAAGAAATTCCTTGGGCGTATAATAGAGTTAGGCCTTGTCTATTTTAAAAAGTTTAAAAATTTCTGTCGGAATATATTCCGCAATCATGTCTTTTGTATGCTGAAGATATCCACTCAAAATTCCGATTCCGATATCCTAATTTCTACAAATTTCCAGCATGGGTTTTGAGGTGGATTTTCAAACTTATTCATTGATAGGGGGCCGTACAGTGCAGATTTTCTGAAAATGCCGACTGGGATTTGAAGAATTTTTTTAAAAAAATAGAATTAAAACTCCAATGTTTATTTTTTCATCAAAAATTTTGTTGAATTGTTTTTATTACTATTTGGTGAACATTATCTTTAAACATCTAATTCTCATTCTTTAAATTACTTGACAAGAAGCCATTTTCTATTTTATATATACAGCATATCTAACCACTGAAAATCCGTGCTATCTCAGGTTTTAATATCAGATATAACTTCAGACGTAATTTCATTTTAATTATTGATGTTAAGAAATATACAAAATGATTATAGATTTGAAATGTGCATAAAGGAATTCGTTTCCATATACTTGATTAATTTTGACTATTCACTTTTTTTGGCAAGAAGCGATGAAAATGATGTCATTTTGGAATACAAGAAGTAAGCAATCATAGATGTTCATCCTATTGAATGCTTTTTTTTATAAAGATTCCTGAAAAGATTTCGTTTTAACCAAAGTAAAATACAGACAGATAAAGCAGACCAATTTTGACTATTAAGTCATAACAAATGATGAAGATACGCTGCACTCTTTTTGACTATTAAGCTTTTTGGAAACAAGCGATGAAGATTATGCCGTTTTGGAATACAGGAAGTAAGCACACATAGATGTTCATCCTATTGAATGCTCTTTTTTTAAAGATCCCTGAAAAGATTTCGATTTAAAGAAAGTAAAATACAGACAGATAAAGTAGACCAATTTTGACTATTATGTCATAGCAAACGATGAAGATACGCTGGACTCTTTTTGACTATTAAGTTTTTGGAAACAAGCGATGAAGATTATGCCGTTTTGGAATACAGGAAGTAAGCACACATAGATGTTCATACTATTGAATGCTCTTTCTTTAAAGATCCCTGAAAATATTTCGCTTTATCCGAAATAAAATACAAATAAATAAAGTCTACCAATTTTGATTATTGAGCCTTTTCTCACGGCAAACGACGAAGCTACGTTAGAACGCATTTTGACCATTAAAATTTTTTTCCTACAAGCGATAAAGATTATGCTGTTCCGGAATACAGGAAGTAAGCAGTCATGGATATTCATCCAATTGAATGCTATTCTTTTTAACCATTCCTGAAAATATTTCGCTTTAACCAAAGTAAAATATATAAAGTATAAAATATATAAATAAGCAACAGATAATGTAGACTAATTTTGATTATTAAGTCATAGCAAACGATGAAGGTATGTTAGAAAAAATTTTGGCTATTAAAATTTTTGGGAACAATCTATAAGGATTATGTCGTTTTGGGATATAGGAAGTAAGCAATCATGGATCTTACCGAGTGCGATTTTCTTAAAAATCCCAGAAAGTAATTCGTTTCCCCAAAAACAAAATTCTGAATATACCAGATGATTTTAGTAATTGGATCAAGGTCTAGTTATGGGATGAAGTAAGTCCTATGCATATAGTTTTCAGGAATAATATAGTAATCATGCATTAAGAAACGTTACAACGAAAACAAAATATATCATGTAGTACCATTATCTGGGGTGTCCACGTCCACGTTTTCGTTGTCACTACTATCGTCTGCTTCGTCCGCTCGACCATCTTCAGGCGGGGAAGCAGTCAAAGATTCTTCCTGGTATGAGTGAGAACCGAATAGGGAGTTCTGTCTTCTGAAACGAAGGGTATTTTGGGAATTCTATAGTCATCCGAATAATGCAAAGTCACAGGAATCGGAAAATATGATATTTGAATATCACATTTTTTTTAATTACATGCATAAATGGTAATCATAATATATGATGATGAAATAATGCCTACCTTTTATCTTTTCTGGCAGCTCCTGAATCACGGAATCCTTTAGCGAAAGGATTATTATCAATCTTTAACCTTGTGATCTGTTAGAAAAAAAAAGTAGCATTAATTTTTAGTTAATACTTTTCTAAACATTAAAGCAAAACAGTAGAAATCGGATAATTCAAAGATTTTAAGCTTGAATTGTCCAAGTTTCTTCAGTAATTCCATTTTTTCACTGATATCGTGGTTTTCATATTAATGTAAGATTAAAGTATAAAGTATAATAATTCAAATTGTTTTTGATTAATTCACAAACATTGTGAGAAATCTAGCATTGCTGTCAGTAATTTATACATTGCTGACTGAAATACGGCAATGCTTTGCCATTACCAGATTTGAGAATATTTATAAATTAAATGAGCACGATTGTAATTTCGATATCAATTATTTTATTTAAGTAAAACTAGTTATTTACATATACATTATAATCTTTATGTTTTGGATAATATAAATTATAATAGCTATTGTATTCAACTTTTAAGTTCCATGTAACAACATTTTTGATGGTTTCATTTGCCATACATGCAAACAAGTCGCTTGGTTTTTCTACAGAAGAGAATGCGATGTATTATTGTCCATGAAAACAACATGAATTTTTGAAATTCACACCACATATTTGCAATGACTTTAATTGTATAACTATTGAGAAATAACTGTATAACTATTGTTTTCAATTTTTGCCCACTGGATACACAATATTTTAGGCAATTCCATCTGACATATACTTAAACAAGTCGCTTGGTTTTCCTGCAGAAAAGAATGCTATGTATAATTGTCCATGAAAAAAAACATGGATTTTTGAAATTCAATCCTCATGTTTACAATGACAGACCTCGAAATTACTTCACTTCATATTGCAGTAAAATCATCACAGTTAATATTGGAAAATAGGAAATTTTTTTTGAAAAAAATAAGAAATTGAAAATTACAGAACTTTACAAAATTTAATTTTACTTTATAAAAGTTAGAATGTAAGTGCACTCGAGCTTACGTCAATGCATGCACGAAAGTTTCACTTGCATCGTGAACTTCAATGTGAGAGCTACTACTATTGATTTCATTAAATTCCTTTATAATCGTCAAACCGAGAATTTCGACAGCTTTAAACATTCCTAAGATCATACAGATGATTTGCAAAATTCCGCGTGTAAATCGATACAGTATTTTTTTTAGAATAAACTTATATACGAGCGTAGTCATCTCTCTTTCTTTCACGAGGGATATACATGAAGGAGTATCAGTAAGTAACGCACACCATTTTGAACACATAAATAAATAAAAAAAAAGGCAGTGAATGATAATATGAAACGTAAATGGAAGTATCGCCAATTTACTACGTTTCAACGTAACTGCCATTTATATTGAGGCATTTGCCCAAGTGCTGGATCATTTTGAAAATTTAGATATCATAGAATGTCGCCGGCTGCTAGAATAGAGAAGTTTTCGTACGACCTGTTTGAGGTCGCCTTCAGCTTCTAATTGGTGATGAAACTCTTCATGGACCCATACATATGAAAATCTGAGGGTTCCATTGTTTCGTCTGATCCCTGAAAAGTTTCGGGAGCAATTTTGCTCTGTTTGTGCAAAACTGCAAAGATTCGTTTGGAAATTTTGAAACACTCACCATACAACCCGAATTTGAAATAATCAAGTTCTTTTCTGCTTTTGCCCACGGAGAGATTCATTGAAGGTTAGAAGCTTAAATCTGACTATGGCCTCTAATGAGTCGTGCGACATCGTCTCTACTCAGAGCCGACAAGAACTAGATGATCTTCTATGAGACCTAGATTACCTAACTGATCCAAAGCAGGGATAAATACCTTAACATGAATGACAGTTAAGTTGAAAAGTAGTAAATTGGCAATACTTTCGTCTTCTTTTAATATTGTCATTCAGTACATTTTTTTAAAATTCATGGTGCAGCATTATGTGGGCTACTTATTGAAACATCCTCGTAGATTTTCGTTAGTGAAATACGGCGCAGTGTGCTGAAAGTTTATGTATGAATACTAGAACCTTCACTCACTTGAGGGTTTAGGGACAATTTATTCCTTCATTACTCTCTCTCATCAGCAAAGGGATGATCATTAATTGGGTGATATATTTATTCACATGAAGGTATACGCAATGATTTGAAAACGCAACGATTTAGATAAATAAAATTTAAGATGTGATTTTGTACTCAAAATTGCAGATTCATGTCAAATTTTGAATTCAATCAGCGAAACTCGCACTATGTTTTCTTCATTTCATTATGAAGCACAAAACGCGCCATACTGAGTCACTATACGCAACTAAGCTTGAGCATATAAGGTTCGCTAAGTTCGTCCTACACTACCTCAACTCTGCTATACGTTCAGGGGATGCGGAAGAGGAAAGAAGAAGAACTGAAATCAAAGTGCTAGATTGTCTAAAACTGACATACATCTCACTAACCTTTTAAAATTAGTTTAAATAATTCTTAGTTCAAAGAATTTATTAACGAGGGGGGGGGGAGAATTATTTGACTATCATGCTCCAGCCTTTGGCTTAAAAATCATTTGTTACATTTTTTTTTATATTTACAGGAACGCCAAGGAAAGAAAAAACTCCTCTGGCTAGCTTTAATTGCTTTTTAATATAAATCTTCCAAAATCGTTTCTATTTACTAGGGAGTAAGTAGAAGACAACACGTTAGAAATAATCATACTTTGAATCAATTACATATTACACATTCCGATAAAAAATAAATTGCATGGCATCAATAAATCATCAAGAAAATTCAATTCAAAAGCAACGCTAAATTAATGATAAAGCTTCCAAACTTAGAGAAAAACAAATGTAATATTAAATAAAAATCAGATAAAATGAAATAAGTAATTAATTTCAAAGACGCTCTCTAGTAAATTGATCTTATTTTGCAAAACATATCTATAAAATTATTTATGAGAAACAATTAAAAATTGATGCATTACGTAACTCTGTTTCTTCAAAAGGAATACATTACACTCACGCTTATTTCAATAAAATTCGTGAAATTAAAGTAATTATTTCACCTCCGAGCCCATCTAAATACCATCTTGGCACCACTTTAAATATATATCATGGCAAATTATTGCTTATAAATTTAAATTTATCAGTTAAACAAGAGCTTTCTTCCAAATCCCAGTCGTTCCATAATTTTTAAATACTTATTCGTATTAATCCAGTTAGAATTTCATGCAGAAGAAGAGCGCAAATAAAAAAAATAAAAAATCCAATTAAGAATGCAAATATTGCAGTCTTTCGAATTAGCAAATGAAATAAATGAGCTGAGATTTGTCCATGACTGAATGAATATTTTAACAAGATTTTTATTAATTTCAATCATTTATTGTTGCCATTTGATAAATGGAGTAAATGATTCTAATAAATAAATGCGCGTCGAATTTGAAATAACGAAAGTCGTTTGCTGTCTCCAGAGGCGAAGCAATTATATTTTGTCATTAAAGCCAATCTAGTAATGAATTCAAATGAAATTAAGAAAGAATTCTTATTTGTGCATGAGATCTTATTTGCTAATTAGGTTTCATTAAACATCGTTTTATTTGTTTGTTTGTTCCCATTGGGATTTGCTTTTCATTAAAAAAATGAATAAATATAATCAGCTGTAAAAAATGTTGACTTTAATGCTAATTATATTCGTTTTCTTAATTATTGATGAAATATTTTTTATGCTCTGTTTTTCACTTTAAAAGAAAAAAAAAGTTGATTAGTATTCCATTTCTATGGGATTTTTTTTTTCGTCTTTGTTTCATTAGAAAGCTATTGTTTTAGGATTAAAATATATAAAAGCATATGAGCAAACAAAATTTTTGATATTAATATGTAAATAATAATTATTATAATAAGGAAGATATATAATGATATTTAGATTTAAATAGTTTTTTTTTTGTTTGTTTTCTCTTCGAATTAAAATAACGCTTTTTTTTTTCACTTTGTGTTATAATGTTATTTTAAGAATGATACCCAAAACTTTCATTTCCCGAGAAATGAGTTTGTCATGTTAAGTATCACATATTTAAGCTTTTGTCCGTAATTTTTGAGAAATACATGGGTTTTAACATATTAAGAGTCATGCCATAAATTAAAAAAATTTTCTTTGGGAGCCACGATGACATACATAAAGAAATTCATTAAATGCACAAAATTATTTAACACAATGGTCTAATTTCAGGTGGTTATAAATTTCTAGTAAATATATATCGGAATAAAAATCTGCATGCAATCCAAATGATTAAAGTTTTGCTTGGGTAGGTAATATTACCTTCTTCTTCTTCTTGCGTACAGCCGACCACCCCGTCACCACTGAACGTAGCAGTATCGACAGGATTAGGTAATACTACCCAAGGTAACTTCACTTAGTCATATGGACAACAACCATAAAATATTTCAATTTGTTCCAGATACCGAGAGGCATATTTGCACCGAATGACATGCATCTACACATGCATGCTCTGTATGTAATGATCTAAATCTTTTGAAATTATTCTGTTCATTCCATTTCATTGGAATTCGTCGTCTCCTTCGGATCCAAAAAGTTATCGAATTGAAAGTATGCATAGAGAATGCGGTACTTTTCCGTATGTCAAAATATTGTGCTAATTGCTATCAAGCAGCGTGCTATCGCCAAATATTCCATTTTGTCTCTAAATATTGAGGACAAAGTAGGATGAATAGTAGCCAAATAATGGTGCCAGACTTGTGGAGCGTACTCTTCGCTTCCAAGCAACATAGAAATAATCATCATACAATTGAAAAATCGCCAGCAGTCACCGCCAAGCGTAATGTTCCCATCATTTTTTAACGACAATGTTTTACAAATAGGCAGCAGATGAATTCTTTCACCCTTTTCTCCTTATCATGATCAGATTTTCATTTTTTTAATAAACTTTTAGACCTCACCCACTTCTTAACAAACCATTTTTCTTTCTTTCAAATCTTCAAGTCAATCGTTGATAACGGCGCTGAAGCGCCGTTGGGACCACCAACCATATTTTCAACGTTTGCTACAATAAAACAGAACAGCAGAGTGTTAGCACTGATGTCGTGCAAATGGAAAAATACCGAAAGTGCTTTATACGGTAATGAAACGAATCTTTGCATTAATATAGCCCACATAATCAAAAGAAGATACATTAGACAACTACTTCAGGCGCATCAAAGTATTCTTTAAGTATCCTTCTATAATGAGATTTTTTCTTCCTATTATTGTTTACAAGACAGTCTAGAAAGTTAAAATTAGTCTAGTGATTTATAATCTATTCAGTTGAATAATGAATAATCCTGACGCGTTATTGCCAAAAATATATTGTTGAGCGTAACACATATGACAGTTAAAGCGTTCATTTTTTAATGGTATGGAAGAAAAATATTAGTAGGTGAATTAATAACATTTATGAAATAATAATCAAATTCAGCTTGCTGTTTTCTTTTTTTTTATAACAGTGGATAAACATTCTTTTCTTTAAGACATATTGCTCATCTAACACGAAAGTAAAGTAGAAAAATAATTTGACTAATTTAATGATGCAGATCAAGATTTTATATTTTCTCCGATGCGAATAATTTTTCAAACCAAAAATTTTCTTTTTAGCATGAAATCTCAGTTGCCCCGTGACCATTCGGAAATTCGTTCTGGTCACTGGTTTTGTTACTTCTGTTTTTTCAGATAATATGAGAAGATATCTCATATTAAAATAATGAAATGTAAAAATTATCTTGGGAAAATGTTAGTCTACAAAATGAATGTTTTTTTCTAAAGACTTTAATTTTTTTAATATATACATTATATTATAGAGTAAATACCTTTTCGTTCTGGTAGGCTGTGACAGCGATGAACTCCGTCTCCTTGAAGACGTACGTCCTGAAGGTGGAATAGGGGAGCTTGAGGATGTCATTTGCCCGCACCAGGTGGAACCTCGGCTGGTATTTGTGCATTGAATTCAGAATCGTCTAAAACAAATGAAGAAAGTTTGTTAAAATTGTACACCTCTCTATGTCTATTGATAATAAAGATTATTGTGTACGTTTGAGACTGCCTGTGCGTGTGTTGATGCTCTACAAGCCAGATCGTTTGACCTTCAGCTATGAATTTCGGCACATATATAATTTGGAGGGTAAGAATGCGCACATTGAAACTATTTTTGTAAATTTTAATTAAAATTTAGTTAATAAAGCAAATAACCGTATAAATCCGTTTCAAATTTTTTTTTTAAAAAATTGTCTTTTTAATGATATTTGTTTAAGAATCGTATATATATTTCCTGAATATTGTAAATTAAAAAAAAAATTATTGCATAATTTCCATTAATAGATTCATTATTGACCTAAGCTCTCTTATCGATTTCATTGTTTCAACAAATATTTAATTGAGAGATTTTCTTCTATTGTTAAATGTTAAAGAAGGATTCAGCTTTTTAATTTACAAGCTAAATTAAACAACGAAGTTACAATACCGCAAATTTTAAAAGCTTAATGAACCGCACATTTACTTTTTTAGTAGCGCTAAGATATCACGGAACTGGTCTTCATTTAAAATTCCATGCACACAATGAACAAAAATTAAAAAAGGCGATTAAAGTAACACGTTTTAATATCTGACGGTTTGAGAGAGTCATCGGCATAAAACATCTAAATGATTTAAATTACACTAAAATTAAATATAACTAATAACTCCGGCGAACTAACTGTTTGCCAAAGGTGACTAGTAAATATAATGCGTGTGGATGTTTGAGTATTCAATAAATACTAAATTGTTATTAACGTTAGAGAAAATAAGATAAAATAGCAATTAAAATACACATATGCCCCATTAGAAGGAACTATCTAACTTAAATTATTCAAAGCATGATATTTTCTGTATCAAATGTTAACCATTAGTGTTTTCACAGAACTACAGTATACAAAAGTGTTATTCATGTTATTTTAGAAAAGAAGCCATAAATGAAATGATGTTTAAAGAAGTAGGTGATAGCTAATTATTTAAAATCGAATAAAACACGAAGGACAAAACTTTTCTAATAAGATAAGCTATCTTCAGGAAAATCAACCCCACTGGTTAAATTTTAAAATAGCATAAAAATCATGTTTACAAATCTAACCAAAATCTACATTAATTTTTAAGTAACTAAAAATTTAAAATAAAAAACAATCGCTACGAAGTGAATATCGTCCCATCCAAGGTATATTTACATCAAATTTAGTCTAGATCAAATGGTTCGAGTTCTATAGCCTCAGCAATTGCAAACAAAGCCCGAGAGACAGACATGCATTCTTCTTTATTATTTGTTGAGCTAGAGCTTGCTACGATTCAGAATTTCTTTTTAAAATTTGTATAACCCTTTACCTTGAAATATATATTATGATATTAGAATCATAAGACGTTAAAAATGGATATGATAATTATCTTTCTAATTACAAATGCGAAACTCTGAAAGAGTAATTATATTAGTACAGGCCTAAACGTGTCAGAAATCCATCCACTAACATCATGACTGTCTTATGGATCATAATTCTTGAAAGACTGTGTGCAGAGTAAATAAATGAGGAAATAAATTACAGTGTTTGATAATGATATGTGTATACAGTTATCTGATAAGATTGTTCCAGGAGTGAAAATGATTAATCGATCATTCACAAAATAAAGTTCCCTCCGCCCAGTGGGTTCGATTGCGAAAGCTGCCCTTGGGCCAGTTATTTGTCATGATTGGGAGTTCCTGAAGGGAAAAAAAAATGAGCCTGTCTATCGTATAGGACGATAAAAATTCATCATTAGCAAATATTTCGGAACAAAAAATAAATGTGGTAACTACCAAAATGACCCGGAACGTAGACGTATCTAAATATGCCTTCAATGACAAGCTAGACTAAAAGCCTCATAATTGCCGCTTATTTTGCCTTATAATGAAATATGATTTATTTTAAAGTAGGATACATTCCGGAGTTGGATTGGAAGATTAGAGATGAGGTGCAAAATCAAAAACATAGTGAGTTTGAGTTTGCACTCTGACATGTCATAAAAATCAGATATGGCTATATTGCGGCAATGATTCAAAACCCTAGATATGTATTCGGCGAATTAAATAGCTTCTTGCGCGAATGACTTAAGACAAACTTATAGCACGGTATGCTTTTAATCACAAAAGGAATAAAAAATTTATATAGTTGTTATTTATTTCCTTAAACGAGGAAGTTTATTTTAAGCATATAACGAGTTTTAAAGTTTGGTTAAAGGACTGTGGAACAGATGTAAAATCGAAACGCATAATTCGACATAAGAATTTCAATGTTTTGGAGAAATTGTCAAACATAACTATTCGGTGCCAGTGTACCATGCGAAACTAAAAACTTCAAAGTTGCTACTTATTTTGTCCAATTATGTAATATGATTTATTTTAAAGTAGAATACATTCTGTAGTGGTTTGAAAGATTAGGAATGCGACACAAAAACCCAAAATCAAAAACATAGGGAATTTTTGTGTTTTATGACATAAGAGTCAGATATGCTTATGTTGTGTCAAAGATTCAAAACGTTGGATAAGCAGCTGGCGGACTGTATAGCTTGCTGCGCCCATGACTTAAGAGAAACTTATAGCAATCAGAAAAGAGATAACAATTATATAGTTATTACTTATTTTATTAATTAATGATGTTTATTTTAAACCCATTAAGCATCATTGCTTGGTTAAAGAATTATGGAACAGCGTAGATGTTTAAACGCATAAATCGAAGTAAGAATTTCTATGTTTTGGCGCAATAACCAGAAAAAGCTTTTTGTACCAGTATAGGTACCAACTAGGACGGCTTCATATCATCAATGACAAGCGAAACTAAAACCTGCAAAATTGTTAGCTAATTTAAATTAAATAGTTTGATCTATTTTAATTGATAGAATAAGTTTCATAGAAGTCTTAAAAGATTAAAAACCAAACGAAAAAAAAAATGAAACACATAAATAGAAAAATTATTGAATTTTTAGTGCTTTATTATGCATGAACTAGATATGGTTATACTGCGCCAACGAAGCTTATAAGCCAGGAAGACTAAATGATTTGTTATTAAATAAAATTAAATCGTTTGTAAACAAAAGTCAATAATAGCCCAGAGCATCGCAACATCTGACCGCAGTTTAAAATAATGAGGCTCATCTGAAGGTATAATAATGATAAATAAGGATAAAAATAATGAGCTTCAGATCATAAATAATGAGATTCAAATATCTCTAGAATTGCTTTAAAATTGTATGCTGGTTTAACAAACCAAACCATTGCGAAATAGTACAGAAAATGATATTTATCTCCTTTAGAGAATACTATTAAACGAATTTTGTAAATTAGTTTGGCTAATTACATAGTTTGCAATGTTTAGAAATGATATAAAAGTTAGAAATAATTATATTACAATTATGAACCCACAATAACTTGCATATGAATCTCTTTTTTTATTACCGGTTTTCATTCAAATTTTTCTCCCAAATTATTTTTTTTATTTTTTAATAATCTATCTATCTATTTAAGAAATAACTACTTTAAAACTGCTATTTAGTTAAACAGCGATGATTCAATCAGTTTAATTCCTTTATATAGTTATTTGGCATTTTTATTAATTATTAATGAAGCTTTGATTTCAAACCATTAGTGAAATTAGCCTGTATATTAGTTAGATATAAATGCAGATACACCTTGATTAGATACAACTTGTAAATATCTCAATATTAAAAAAAAATGCCTTTTTTAGGTAGCTTTTTAGATCTTTTGGTTCAGAATTTTTTGATTCTGAACAAAAATCAGGAAGAAATGTTATTTATCTATTATCTGTCCATCATTTTGATTTTAGATTAAAATTATTTTAATAACTACCTTTTTGCGTACTATTGCTGAGGAAAAATAAGGAAAAATTCTGAAATTTTTATGTCCTGAAATGTGGTTAATTAATTTCTCAGCTACATTGGATGTTTTATTTGCCATGAAAGCAAAAATATAAAATGTCATATGCAATAAAAGTTTTCAAAGTGAATATTTAAGAAATGAAAACACTTTCAAATACTTTTTAAATGTATATATAATAAAGAAATATGTTTCCATAATATGTTTCTATACATGATTGATTTAATATTAATTAAAGTTAATAACTGAGTGTCGTTTTTGGGTAAAAATTATTATAATTACATAAAATTTCGTAGTTTTTGCTTTATTTAAAAGCAATTTTTATAATTTGAAAATTCTATAATTGGATCCAGGTGTTAATTATGTTATTGCGAATTAAAGAAGTTAATTATTATTTTTGGAGAAAAATATTAGTTTCACTTTTTGGAAAATTGAATATAAAATCAACTAAAAAATTTTTTTTCTCACTTAATTACCTTTTTAGATTTTATCGAAATTTGTCTTCTCGGAAATGAAATCAGAATTTTTTTTCCTCCATGCTATCATTTATTACGACAATTTTCTTTCACGAATAAAAAGATTAAACTTGCTGAAATTTTTGAGAATCCTGATAGAGAAACAGAAAATGTATACTGCCTCATGAGCGAGAAATAGTGTTCTAAAATTAACAGAACATAAGAAAAAAATCAATTATTATTCCAGATGAAATGGTGCCAACCAAGAGAGTGAAACGGTCCTGCACTCATGCATATAACTACAGTTTTGAAATAGAAATGTTACTAATAGCTATTTCTAGAAACAGAAAAAGAAAAAAGGTAAAATTCAACTTTGGTAAATTGTTGGCTGGCAAGTTCTTTCTTATTTCAATTGATTTAATTCGATTATTTACTAATTAAATTAGCAAATTTCAAGGTGAAAAATTATCTGATTAAATTTTTTCTAAAAGTAAAATGATAACTAATGGATAAAATTAAATATTAAGCAAAACCAGCGGCAGTGGTTCCCACAAAACTTTCTCCAATGAAGGTGTTATACCACAAAACGCCTTACAGGGCAGTGGAGTATAATACTAGATATAAAATATTAACCCTGGTGTAAATTTAGCATTTTTATTGAACTTATCGGGTGATACTTGGTGACTTATTTGGCGATTAAGCACTGGCATGTGATTAATAACATCCGAAAATCGAATTAGTATTTTAGAGTCTTTTTACTCAACCGATTGAAATAAAAATTTGATACAAAACTGCACTGGTACTCACAAAATCACATACTAAATTTAATATATTTAAGTCATTGTGTTTTTGAATTACCATGTTTATATGTTTCTGAAAGTACAGACCGACAGATGGTCAACCCTTCATTGGATTTAGCTCAAAATTTTATAGGTTTCAGCGCTATAGATGTTAAATGTGTGTGACCAATTTTATCAATCTAACTCTCTTCAGTTTGTAATTATGTCAATTTGCATTTGAACAGCAGGCCAGACAGACTTCCTTTGAAACTGATTTTACTCAAATTCTTGGTAGAAATCTATAAATTTGGTGTAAAGGACTGAAAAAACTGTCTTAGCCGTAAACTGAATTTCACCTGTGTAGCTCAAAGTGTTTTTGAGTTATCTTTATCATAGACACATAGACAGACGGAAATTTTCCAAATATATGTTTTTTGAACTCATGGAGTCTAAAAAGCAGAGATTCATCAAAATCTGGAGTTCGAATTTTTTTGATATTTACTATACTTTCTCTATACTAAGTATACATGGAAGTAAAAATGTTTTTATTGAATGAGGACGAGTAATAAGAATGCGCCAACGTTTTTACATTTATACATTAAGAGTTGTCCAACAATAATGTTCTCCTATTAAAACTTTGACGCATTTTGTCCTTCATATACAGAGAAGAAAACTAATACAGCAAAAAAAAACTAAGTAGCACTGTTTCGGAATAACAAAATGCGTATTCCCAATATTGATCACGAGACCATAATCTAAATTTTATTTGGCGAAGTCCTTGTAGTTTACAACCATCATGATTACATACTCAAATACATACAGAACAATAGATGTACTTCTTAATCGAATGGATCCAAAATTTCGTACAGATATACAAATCTAATGATAAATTAGTTCGCTTATTTTCTTCATGTTATATAACATGCATTTTTGAACTATCATATTCACGCGACTTGGATCGACAATCAAATTTCCTATCATTCAATTTTAATTAATTAAAAACTAAGTTTAATTTTCATGTTTTTCCGTGATAATTTCCTAAAATATTACTGGATGTAAATGAATTTAACACATTATCTTTTGAACAATCTTTATCTTTTATCTATTGAGCATTATCTTTTGACATGGATTTATTTGCCAGTCGTGTAAAATTTGCCCTAGACTTGGCCATTAAAAAAAATGACAATTTTTCATCAATATTGTTGTCCTGAAATCTAAAACCCTTTTCATTGCTTCAGCAAAAGTTTAATTGAATACTTTTCTTCTCTTATTCACAGCTAAAGAAGAAGAATTTTCCGTAATATCCGGGTAATTTACGAAAATAATTGAATAAAGTAAAATTACAATACAGTAAAAGTTAGAAGATAAATGAATCGAATTTTTGCGTCTTTAATGATGCAATGATGCTATGAGATTTATCTACATTAACAAAGTTCCTGCAAGCACTGAACAGGTCATATGTAAAACAATTAAAATAACACGGCTTAAATATCTGAGAAATTGACGGAACTATAAATATAAACTTATATCTATACGATTTAATTGAAATATAGCCAGTACCCCCGGCTGCCCAACTGGTATCTGAAGGCAACTAGTATCCAATAAGAAAAATCACATTTTGTTGTATCATCGGAACAAATGTTTACTATCAAAATCAGGAAATTTATTCAATGATAATAAACCTTTGATTATATTGGCCATAACGTATACATTGAAATAATCATACTTTCTTACTACAATGTAGATCTATGCCATTACGCTGCAAAGTAAGATAAATAAATATTGTCTTTTTAATCAAAATTCTATATCACAGCAAAGTCCAACTATCTGAATATCAGGTATTCGGATTGCTAATCAGTAAGTTCATTTTAAAGAAGGAAGTGGGGGAAAGGATGCAGTGAAATAACCTGATTTCGAATGATACGTTTAAACAATAATATTTTTATCTGGCATGCAAGTGTACAAAATGTAAGCAGCATTGGTTTTGGAATCATTAAATTAATATATTTCAAACAAATTTCGTCTGTTTTCTAAGAATGAATTTCAATTTGAACGAATTCTATTTTTTTTTTCATTGTGACAGTTATCCGTTTCATCTCTAATTTGTTTTTTATCAATTATCCGGGTTCCCTTTAATCCGGAGGATTGGAATTGTTTTTAGTTATCCTTTAAATGTCGTATTAAAAATGATTCATTGTAGAAATAAAAATAAAAATTTAATTTAAAACCACAGATTGAAATTAATTTTATATATATCCAATTTTATAAAAGCTGAATATAGCTTCAAATGTTGCAAATTAATCATATTATCTAACACGCAATGATATCCATTTTAGTTATTTACAGAATAATAAAAACAGTCTTTAGTCTTTTCAGTTGAAACGTAAAAGTTTTTGTTCTTTCCTAATAAAACAAATTTTAGATTTCATTACGCGATCGCAGAATGTCAAAAGTTTATCAGGATCGATCGCATTTGAAAAATTGGAATCACTCTCACTTAAAATATATCGGTAAGTATCATTTTTAAAAAAGAAAAGGAAAGAAGCAAAAGGGCCAACATTTCATCGAACAAAGACTCGAGGGCCCAGAAAAATAAATCAGGACTTGGACAAAAAAAAAAAAAAAAAAAAAAAATCATTATTTTAAATTACGGAAAAAGGGGACGGAAAAAATCTTTCTCACGTTAATATTTTATTTAGCATCAATCATTTTTAGATGGGTAAAAAGTAAAATAAATATCATTCATTACACTTTCATTAAAGAGAGGAAAAAAAATCTGGAAACACAGGAGATAAAAAAAAATATGTATTGAACCAATTTTATTTCGTTGTCTCTTAACCAAATAAAGAAAAAAAAATGCGCTGCCGTATTTTGTTCAATAGAAAAAAATGAATAAAAATAAGAGCAACAGACGATTTTTTGGATCGCATCCGTCTCGGAGGCCCTTCGCCATCACGTGACTCGAAGGCAGGTGGTGGCAACCCTCCTCCTTCCTTCATAACTATCGTTCCCCTCCTCCCCCCAGAATCTAAAAAAGTACCAGGTCCAATGATTTTAGGTTATAATTAGGGATGATACAGCCCGGGGCCTCTTTGTTTTAGAGAAGAAAAATGGCCTCCAAATGTGATTAGAGCTGGCACACTGCTTATCGTTGATAACTGCATCAAGGGGGCTGAAATATTTATGTGCCTGTTTTTTTTTTTTTTTCTTTCTTTTTCTTTCTTCCAGCCCTACCATCGCTTTGTCATTGCAGATGAACAGTATAAACGCGTTGAAGATTTTTACGGTCTTAACGTTGAGGGGAATTTTCAGTGAGATTAAAAAAAAAGAGAAAAGGCAAAATTTACTTCACAACCCCGTAATCGCTCTATACCATGAGGGTTTATTTTTCGCTTTTTATTATTATTATTTTGTTTTAGTAGTTTCGTTTTTTTTCGCAGTCCGGAAGATCGTTCATGATTTGTAGAGACCATTCTTAAGAAGGAAGTAACGACAAATAACCGTTTTATTTTTCTCTGGTAATAGACTGGAAGATTATTTTTAAGGATCGTGGCTGATATATCTGTGACTATCACTTGCTCAGCTTCCAAAAAAGTTTTCAAGAAATGTGTATGTCTCTTTAAAACATTTCATGCCCAAGCCGGAAGCAATAAAATTTTATAACCAATTTTTATCAGCATATTATGTATGTTGGGAGACAAATTATTCTTGTTAATTGTTACCTAAAATTCAAGGTACATGATCTGTGTGGAAGTGTATTTACTACAAAAATGTATTTTGATTGCAGTTTCAAGAAAATCTTAATTTGTCTTTACCGTTTGTAAAGATAAAAATGATCAAATTTTAAGATAAACTGGACATATTTCATTTGTGTGTATGCTTATGAATTTGTTAATTCTTGCAAATAAGTAATGAAAAATAAAATAGCCAGATTTTCTGAATTTTAGTTAGAATAATGAGTCAAAAGATGGGTTGGTCCTGTGTAATATAGGACTACCGCCAGCACAAATTTTCATTCAATTGTCCTGCCCTTTTTATTAAATGATATTAAAAGTAACATTTTCCTTTTTTAATTTTTTGCTAATAAATTGTACCACATGACATTAAGAAGTAGATTTTTTTTTTTTTACTTGATCTACGTGGAAATGTACTTACTACAAAAACTGTTTTGATTGCAGTTTCAAGAATACTTTAATTTATTCTTACTGTTTGTAAAGATAAAAATGGTCAATATTTAAGATAACCTGGGTGCATTCATTTGCATGTAAAGGTACTTAAGACTATTTTGATCGCAACTTCAAAAAGTATTGTTTCTTTTAAATAAAAATTAAAAAAAAATAGGTATGGACAAAAAATAAAAATGGCAAGATTTTCTGAATTTTAGCAAGAATAATGAGTCAAAAGATGGGTTGGTTTCATGTAATATAGTGCTGAAGTTAGCACAAGTTTTCATTTAATCGCCCTCCCCTTTTTATTAAGCAAAATTAGAAATAACATTTTTTCATTTCTAAAGGAATTTTTTGCCAATAAATCCTACAACATAGCATTAAGAAGTATATATTTTTTTTATAAAAATTTTTTTGGGAAAACTTTTTTCGCTATTTTTACTATAAATTACTATTAAAACTATTTTTTCAAACACTCGCCACAAAAAAAAAAAAAAAAAAAAAAGAAGATCAGAATAGTATGGTTTGCATAATAATGTAATTATTAGCTAGAGATACAATCAAAAGTTTGCAACATCTAAACATATTTGCACATAATATGAGTTATAGTGTGAAATCATGGTTTTATTAATTAATATCTTTATTTTAATTTTCTCTTTCTTCAACTTACCGTTAGTTGCAATCATTTTCGTCCTTAAAAAATCCTAGTATACTTCCCAGATATGTAGTTTATTCTAAGGTAACTGTTTCGGTTTTGAAAATTTCCTTTTTATAACGACAATGACAGTAATGAGATTATAAATGGTAATGATGTAAGAAAATCTCATATTGAAATATATTAAAAACAGAATAAAATAAAAGAAAATGGGCTAAAATGACTTACTTTAGTCATTTAAATAAGCAGTAAAAAAAGCAACATAACTATACTAGAGATCATTACTACATAAATAGTTTAGCTCATTTCTTGAAAAATATCCCCCGAATTTCAATCAGATATTTTAAATGGAATTTTAGTTTTTGAGTTTGAAAATTGAAGAAAACAAAGAAAAATGAGGTTAAATTTTATTTTATTAATATACACAAAGAGAAAAAAAAATTCTTAACAAGTAATCGGTTGTTCCTTCTTTTATCTTGTTTAATTCATTTTTAAAAACACTTTAGTTCAAATCTCAAAAACTTCGGGAACAATTTTCGCCGTAGCTCTCTTGATTTTAATATCTCTATTATGATTTGCCATTGATTCGAAATCGACCAATCAGATTCAAATATATATA
>JAPMOR010034064.1:427525-439818 GCA_026543865.1 Argiope aurantia
AGTCAATTAACTTGAATATGCATATTAGCTAACTTGGAAATACTTTCAACGTTCATTTTTTGTAATAAATGCGATTTATAAATTTTTCAGGCATTTATTGTAAAAAAATCGGATATTCAGTGGAAAATATATAACGATATTGTAATGATAAAAAATTCCTAAATTTGCCCAAATGCCAATAAAAACAAAGAAATTTATGATGAAAATATTTCCAAATATCTAGTATGTGGCGAATAATATGGAACAAAAATAAATTAAAATAGTAAAAAAATAAATAAATAAATAATAAATACATTTCAGTTGAGTTATTCACAATTCCCTTTTCAGCTATGAAGTTAAATAGACACCTAGAATTTTCTTTTTCCTTTTGATAGAATAAATTAACACAGTTTTTGAATTATAAAATATAGGCATTTGAGTAATATCTTTCAAAAGAAATGGATTTTTGTTCGAAAACGGGTCCTCAACGTGAGCTGAAATACTGAAAAAAAAATTGAAAAAAGAAAAGTAATAACGACACTCAAGTGCCATTGCTCAGTAAAGTACATATTCTACTCAGAGTAAGAATTGAAAGGCTTTAAATGAGATTTACAATAAAATCATGTTTCAAAGTATAAAATAAAACGAAAAAATTAAGCTAGCTGTCAAAAAAATTTATATTTTCAGAAAAGTTGATCTTAAAATTTTTTAAGACGAAAACAATGTTATTTATCCATGACAATTAACTAAAAATTTATGATTATGCATTTTAATTCTATTGAAATTTTCAAATATTTCTGTTTATTTAAGACGTTGTTTCCAAAATGATAAAACTCTACACCTGCAATAATTGTAATAAAACTTTTTTTAAAATGTAACTAATTGATTATGTATCGGTATATTTACATAAACATCAGTAACATTCTAGATATTTTAAATTCTTTCAATAGAAATGCAATTATTAGCAAATATTTTAATTACGTTACGTTTATTTCGATTTCTTATATTAAACGATGCATATATTTATAAAATTTTTATAATGAAAAACTTTACGCTTATATTTTTCAAACTCCTTGCTGTATATACTAAAACCAAAAGCACAACATTAAAAACATTCCATTCCATTGTAGACTTGCTAAAAAAATATAACTGCCTAAGTTACAATTTTTATTGAAAATAAACGTCACCTTTTGATCAAACGAATAGAAAACTAATCTACAAACGAAAATAATCAGAAAATGAAAGAAAACATTAAACGAATTTCATTTAATAAAACAAACTAGTAGATTACAGCTGCCTGCTTTTCAAAATAACTACAAGCCAATCCATTTCTATATAAATATAACACTTTCAAAACTGTTGAAGAGAAAAAAAAATAATGTATTCAAAAATAATAAAAATATTCAAATTTCTTGTTTTTTTTAAGCAGACGAGCAAGTCAGATGTATACCTTAAGCTCAGACACCAAAATACTTTACACCTGTCACCTTGGCGTAATTTGGCGATGGGCATGAACAGAAGAACAGAAAAATCTATAACTACAGAATTCGCCAACCTTAATTCTGATGGCCAAGCTGAAATGACTATTCTTGGAAAATTGATACCTACTAAGAGACAGTTGGCGTTAAGATGGAAATTGCTAGGCTACGCTCTCGCTGTATCATTACAGCAATTTCTCATTTCTCTTTCCTTCTTGCTTTCCCCTCCTGATCCCCCTTTTCCTGTGCGATGCGTACTTTCACAGGAATATTGTATACAAGAGGTTTTATTTATTTTTCTTGGCTACTTGTTTGGTTGTGGTTTCCATAACACGGCTGACGACGTCGTGTTATTTGGAATTGCTACCTCCGCGTCCCTTCTCGTTTCTGAAATGCTCGTTGAGATATTTAACGCCTTTTTGAATCTTGAACGAGTAGGATACAACGTGCTTTTTTTCCCCCTTCATTTCAAAAATAAAATGACATATTTAAAATTTCCGTGTCGATTTTTTAAAAATATAATTTAATATTATTTTTAAAACAGTTTTAAAAGATTACTATGGAGAATTTTTACCATAATTCACTTTTGAATGCCTTTTCTATAAGGAAAAAAAAAAAAAAAAAAAAATTAAGAAGCATATATTTATATAAACCTTAAAACAAATTGCTAGGTATTTATGATAGATTTTCAAGTCACTATAATAGATAACTATGTCGATTAATATTTTATTTTTTATTTGACACTTAATGAATGCAATTTTTAAAGAATAACTTTAAAAAATATGTTTAGAGAATTTATATTATAAATTATCTTTTTCAATTAATTTAAGAAGTTCATTTATTTATTTATTTACTTTTCACCAGATCATTACCCGATACAGCACAAGATAAAAAGAAAAATTCCAGGAAATTTGTTTTACATTGTCTCAATAACAGCGACAAAACGTAGCTCTTTCTTTTCTTTATACTTACTATGCTCGATTTAGCGTAAGTGTGTTCATTCTACGCTTGACCAAATTAATTCATTCTACGCTTCTAATTCTACGTTCATTCTACGCTTGCCCAAATTGGAAAATGCTCCAAATGGAGTAAAGAATTATATTTTAAGTTGTCTGAAAATGTATTGCTAAAAAATTTATGAAGTCTATATGTTTATAAAATTTCCTTTACTCATAGTTATTTAAAAGTTTTGACACACCAAAATTTTAAATAAAGAAGTTTCATTCTTATGCGTTGAAAACTATCTGAATTGTGAAACTCTGAATATCACTACTTTAGATGGTTTTTAACAATTTCAATAACCACTTTGAAGAATATTTGCTACTCAACAAGCAATATTTGTTGGTGGTCACCATTAATTGACTTACAGTAATGAAATTCAGAGCTTTACAATTCATTCGATTTTAGTTTGGAATTCTTTTTATTTAAAATGTTAAAGTGCCAAGAATATTTTACTACATATGCTTGAAGGATTTGGTAAATGGCATGAAGATTTAGATTTCATAGTTTTTAATAGAATATTTATCGGCCGAAACAATATAAATTATACTTCTTTGCGTCATTTAAAGCATTTTTCCAAATGGAATTATATACCTACCTCTAACTTTTTAGAAATTAATTTTAAGTAACAAGCAGACTTTTCTGGATACAGAAAATAATTATAATTATTGAGAAATTTGATCTGGAGACTTTGAAAAATGTCAAAGCGTTAGCCATATTTCTTTTATAGCAATTTAGGTGTTAATATGAATGTGAATGAATGTTAAGATAATGGAACTATTTATTTATATAATCACAAATATCAAATATATTGAAATTGTGGAATCAGCTAGAAAATAAATTTGAGAAATATTTCATTTTTGAAAGGCCTAAAGGAAAAAAAAAAAATCTTTTTTTTCGTAATTACCTAGAAAATAACAAACAATAAAGTTTCTGGAAATTGCTTTACGTTTATTTCATTCCTTTTCCTTTTATTTATTGTATTATATCTATCTCTATTTTTTTTAATCTCCACACAGATTAAAAATAGGAAATCTAAAAGAAAAATAAAAAAACAACGCTCTCCGATTTATTTACACTATATCTACACTATAAAGAAATCTTTATATTTAATTTATACGCGTTTTTATAAATTGAATTTCCTTTTTTTTCCAAGCAGTAAATCTGTTTTATGAAACAATAAGAAAACTTGTTGTGATTGCAATTGGACCATAAAGAAAATGCCTGTAAATTTGAAGATTTTCCCTTAAAGAAAATGCTATGCTCAAGTATATTTTAAGCAGTAAAAAGAAGACAAAAAAATTAGCTTTTGACTCCTAAAGATCCTGGAGATTTTTAGTAAAACGAGCAATTCAAATGCTTTAGGATAAGCATTCTTGAAATAGGTGATACTTTGCAGAGAAATGGCGCATTCTTATCAATGAAGATTTAATCAAATGCAATGAAGTCACGGATCAGAACTTGAAAGAAATCTGATTCTTCTCAACCAAATGCTGTCACTGCAGAAGTGAATTATTATACAGAATGAGCTGTACACAAATATTCACAACCAAAGTGAGTAGAGTTTAGATAAAAATTACGTTTAGATTTCTAAAACTTATCTTAAGATTTGGGGAATTTTTGTACATTCTTTTCAGCTAATTAAATTTTACGACCATTTTACGTGAAGAAATGCCACTCTTTATTCCATTTTAATAAAATTTACGAAACAATTTTAGATTTTAACTAAAGGAATATATTACCATTTGTTAAATTATATAAGATAATAGAATCATACAGGCAGTGAATTTAAATTCTATGAAAATAATATGATAAATTTTGATATGGAGTATCTGTGTATTTCCAACTTTGATCTAGACATGTGGAATCAATGTAATGACGTCATAGTCACATGATAAACATAATTATATATGCCCTTTAGCAAATTCCCCCTTTTTTTCCCTAATGTAAAATGTTCAATTGATTACAAAAATAATGATTTTGACATGCTTTTCAGTTGCAAAAAATACAAATAATATACTATTTTGTTTCTTTTGTAGGAATGGGAATTCTCAAATTCAATTATGCTGTTTTGCTACTTTTGCAGAATTTTCTTAGTTAGCATTTTGAAATTTTATTGATTTATTGCAATGCGTTTGTTACAAAGGAAACTGCATCCAGATACTTTAAAAATTAAAAAAAAAAGCTGCACATTTAAATTAAATTTTGAGAGAGTATGTGAAGTGAGAACCTTTTTTCGCAAATGACTATGGTCATTTTTGAAAATATAGTGGACATTTAGGGAATCATCATTAGTTTGAACCCCATTAAAAGAAAAAAAGTGTATCAAATATTAAGTAATTTTGGGGGCTAATGGATAAATAAGATATAGAGAAATTAAGAACATTTAGTGTTAACATTTTTTTCCCCAAAAAATTTTTTTAAGTTAAATTTTAAAAAAATCAAATAAAAATATTTTTGGAATTAAATTTTTATCTATATTAAAATTCAAAATTTCTTAGTTACAAACAAATAGAACATCTATTTTGCTTTCACAGATCGAAATTTGTGCTACATCTTAAATTTAATTTAGAAATTTCCCTTTTACGCAACATTTCTACTGGAGAGTATTTTCCTAAATTCAATATTACTGAACTTTAAAACAAAGAAAATTTCATCAACAAACACGAATAAGAAAGTTGGAAATATTTAAAATAAATGGAAAAGTATATCGATTCAACAATTGGCACAGATTTTTAATAAGTAAATAAATGAATAAAATAAACTAAACAAGGCATGGCTAATCAAATATATACTTTACGAACTTCTCATCTACTATCTAAATATTAAACTGTGTAAAATTTATTTTAATAATATTTAGATGAGTATTATGTAATAGTCACAAAAAAATTATTGCTTCAAAGTACTGTTCTATTTATATCTACGAATTATTATTATTCTTAGAACATCTACTTTAAAATCCAAAGGAGCTAAAAAGTAAAAAAATTTCCAAAATGCTAATTACGAATAGTATTGGATCTAAATACTAAAGCTAATTCTTGAGATTCTTAAATTCATATTGTATAATTATTTCTGAATAAAAATTTTAAATAAAGCTTTTGGCACTAATACCCAGCTTCTCAACAATACACAGAGAAAAATAGTACTTCGGAGAATTTAGTGAATTACTTAGATGCATAACATTTTGTATTTAAATTTTCAAAATGAATTTATTATCAAAAGTTATGTACAAATATATCTACTTTTCTTTTCGACATAACAGTGAAGATTCAGGCATTTATTGAATCGTGGTTTAAGTTTCCCCTCACCTCTTTGAAAAACTAAAGGTGCGAGATGGGCCTAATTATCCTTTTGAAGTTCCTCATCAGTCTGTAAGTTCTTTGAATTTTCTTTTAAGGAAAGAATATGAAGCAGGAATGTCTAAAGATTCATCTTCTAAAGTCGCAAGTTTGGCATGCTGGTCGTTCTGCCCATTACTTCGGGTTCCAATGTTCACCGTTTCTTTTGGAATCTTGAACAATTCGTTGAATGAGATTTTCTTTTGCAATAGTCTTACCTCATTGTTCCTGTCCATTTAGAATGTGGTTTAAAACCGAGTTCATTTTTATCTATTCCCTAAATTAAAAAATTGGTTAGAAGTTCAAAGTATTTAAACTGATGAAAAATTTCAAAGGAGCATTAAGGTCCATCTCATTTCACTCCGTGGCTTAAGCGACCTGGTTAACACGGGCTCTGCCAGATCAACCGTATCGTGTTTGTCTTTCTTTTGTTATGGAAAGAGGATTTTGAGGTATTTTGGGAATTTTGAAGATATTTTCTTAATGTAGGGGCCTGCCCTCGTTTAACAAGATGATATGTGTTCGGGAAAATCAGGAGAAAGGTCAGAGATTGACCACTTTGTGGCTGGCGGCCAACCGCCTCGAAGAGGTTGTCAGTTTGGTGAATCGGCAGGTGGCATAGATAGGTTATGATAAAGACAGCAGTTGTGGCTGACGGCCAAACGCCTCGAAGAGGTTGTCAGTTTGGCGAATCGGCTTTTGGCATAGATAGGTTATGATAAAGACAGCAGTTGGCCACAGCAAACCCTGTCGATACCACTTCCTTCAATGGTGGAGGGGTTATCGTCTATACACAAGAAGATAAACCATATTAACACCGTGCCTAACTTTAGTGAAGTATCAATTTGAGTTTAGTGAAGTATCAAAGATGTTTTCCTAAATTATGTGGCGAAAAGGTTTAGAGAATATGGTAGCGCGTTTTCAGTTTCCATACACTTTTTTCGTGTGGCTTTTATATTTGGCTAATAGACGTTTCACTAAGAAAAACCGCCACATAAATCAAGCAACACTTCTTAGCAGAAATAAAAAATATCTCCAATACGTTTCAATATTAAATCAAAAAGGTTCAAAAACAAGATCTACAAAAGATTAAAAAAAAAATCTGGGCATATTTTATTAAAAAGATCTGAATTAAAAAAAAAATATTTGAGAAAAATTGCTTCGGAACATACTCGATAAGAAACGCACAATGATGCCCAAGAATTGTTTTGTAGTAATAACTCACTAACCTCTCTTTTCATATGAAGAATTTCTTTAAAATATCTGAATATATTGTATTTAAATCTCAAGTATTTTCCTTTGAAATTTCAGTATTTTGCTTTAAAATCTAAACATTTTTCTTCTGGGCAAAATCACGACATAAGAGATTCGCTTTGAAAAGTCACTATATACATAACTAAACTTTTTTTTTTTTTTTGAAGAAATATCTTACTACCCTTTTCATTGTTTGACCAGAGATTTTAAAAAAGCAAAATATAAAAAAACGAAAACTTTCTTTAAAACATCAAATATAGCTT
Source organism: Argiope aurantia (assembly GCA_026543865.1). Taxonomy (NCBI): domain Eukaryota; kingdom Metazoa; phylum Arthropoda; class Arachnida; order Araneae; family Araneidae; genus Argiope; species Argiope aurantia. Next base: position 434,837 of record JAPMOR010034064.1, read on the forward strand.
ATTTAAAAGATCTGAACATTTTTTTTTAAACTACTGGGCAAAACTGCGCCGGAAACGGTTCATTATGAAAATCACCACATTCATGGTCTAACATATTTTATATGGAGAAAAATCTCACCTCCCATTTCATTGATCAGATAGGCTCATAAAAGGTATATAAAAGCAAAATTTTCTTTAAAATGTATGGACATATTTTATTTAAAGGATCTGAACTTCTTCCTTTAAAACAATTCTGCAAAATAGCGCCGGAAGAAGTTCGCTAAGCAAACCACCACACACATCGTCCAACACTTTTTATATCAAGAAATAGCTCACCCCATTTTTATTGTTTGATCGGAGATGCTCAATAGCAAGAATTAAATATAAGAATTTCTTTAAAACATCTTAATGTATTTTATTTAAAAGACCTGAACCTCTTTTTTTTAAAACAATAGAGCAAAATTGTGCCGGAAGAATTGTGCTAAGAAAATCACCCCACAAATAGTCCAACTCATATTTTTTCTATAGAAATATCTCACCACTAGTTTTGTTGTTTGATCAGAGAGATTCAATAACAAGAACAAGAAATAAGAATTTCTTTAAAACCTCTGAAAGCATTTTATTTAAAAGATCTGAACTTCTTTCTTTAACAAAACTGAGCGAAATAGCGCCAGAAGATGTTCGCTAAGCAAACCACCACACATATCGTCCAACACTTTTTATCTGAAGAAATATCTCACCACCCGTTTCATTGTTTGATCGGAGGCTCAATAGCAGGATCTAATAAAAAATTTCTTCCTCTCACCACAAAGAAGTCCATTTTACGACTTGCAACAGAGAATCGTGCCCTCATCGCACGAATTCACTCCCGCCGGCCATTGGACAGTACAAGAAAAGAAGCCAAAAAACAAACAGTGAATGGAAAATTATCCCGAATCAACATGACGGTAACGATATAAAACGTAGTAATATTAACAGGTATAGGGGAATGGTAATATTTGCCGAAGGGAGGTTTTGACGGAAAACCAAGTTGTGGTATTGGACAACAGCTGTCACTTGGAACAACTCGAATTAACAGGATTCGTGACCATATCACAAGAGTAATTCGATAGGTTTGTGCAAAGACTTATTGCGTGGCGTTTGTGGAAAATTCTTAACTCACGGGAAATTGTGTGTGCTTTGATGTATTGGGTGTTATGTGTTCAGATGGTATGTGGTTTTCTACAGTGAAGTTTTATTTTCTGCTTTCTGCACGAAATAGCAAGGATTTTCTTTTTTTGGGAAACTTGGGTATCTGTCAATTGAAATGGAATGCGTGTTATTGTAAAGGAAAAAAAATATTACATGCCTTGTGTGTGTGATAACTATTATTTGGGATAAAAAAGTTGCACACAATCCATCTTTTTTTATGTGATCACTTTTTCTGAATTACTGATTAGAGACGAAAGTGAATTTTTGGTGGGTTTCACGAAAACGTCTTTAATATTTATGGACTCCGAAGGAAAGGAAAGGAAAGGTTATTTTTGAAAATCGTGGAAATATATAAATACATTCAGGTGTGTTTTCAAGATTTGCAAACGATCTTGAATGTATATGGATAATGTATATGGCCATAACAAGATCTTGAATGTATATGGAAGGAAAGGACAGGATATTTTTACAGATGATGGAAAGATACAAATGCATTCATGTATGTTTTTACGATTTGAAAACGTATGGTAGGCCACGGCAAGATCTTGAATGTATATGTAATCTGAAAGAAAAGAAAGGATATTTTTGCAAATCGTGAAAGATACAAATGCATTCATGTATGTTTTCATGATTTGCAAAAGTGTGGTGGGCCATGACAAGATCTTGAATGTATATGGAAGGAAAGGACAGGATATTTTTGCAGATGATGGAAAGATACAAATGCATTCATGTATGTTTTCACGATTTGCAAACGTATGGTAGGCCACGGCATGATCTTGAATGTATATGTAATCTGAAAAAAAAAAAAAAAAAAAAAAAGAAAAGAAACGATATTTTTGCAAATCGTGAAAGATACAAATGCATTCATGTATGTTTTCACGAATTGCAAAAGTATGGCGGGCCATGACAAGATCTTGAATGTATATGGAAGGAAAGGACAGGATATTTTTACAGATGATGGAAAAATACAAATGCATTCATGTATGTTTTTAGGATTTGCAAAAGTATGGTGGGCCACGACAAGATCTTGAATGTATATGTAATCTGAAAGAAAATAAAGGATATTTTTGCAAATCGTGAAAGATACAAATGCATTCATGTATGTTTTCATAATTTGCAAAAGTATGGCTGGCCACGACAAGATCTTGAATGTATATGTATTTGGAAGGAAAGAAAAGGATATTTTTGTAAATCGTGGGAAGTTGCAAATACATTCATGTATGTTTTAACTATTTGCAAAAGTATGGTGGGCCACGACAAGATCTTGAATGTATATGTACTCGTAAGGAAAGGAAAGGATATTTTTGCAAACAGGGGAAAGATATAAATACGTGTGTGTATGTTTTCATATTTCCATGCAAAAGTACGATCAGGACTTAAAATCTCCATCAAAGCACACATTATTTTGTATTAATTAATTATTATTATTATTATTTGTAAAACTATACTAAATAATAAATGGTTTTTCATCCTTCACAAAAGTTCTTTTTTGATACATAAAACTTTTTTTAGAAATATTTTTTTTTTCATTTCTGAAAAAAAAAAAAAAATTCAAAGCGCAGAGAATGAAGAGATTGTAGATTCGATTTCTAAAAAATGAGTCGTAATTCTCAAGAATTTTAAAATCTCTGTTCTAAAAATATTAAAAGCATAAAAGAATCGAGTCGCAATCGATAAAATTTACTGAAGAAAATCTACTTTTCATATTTTCATAACAAAATTCATTATAGTAATAAAACTAATTTAGATAACGCGTATGATTACATAATAGCTTTGGCATTATAAGTGATGCATTCTACTTATGATTTTAAACACTTACGAATACAAGCCTAATGCATTTCAAAGCAACTGAAATATTTGATAGGCATTAATTTTAAACAATAATAATGTATAATCCAGTTCATGAAATAAAATTTATTTATAGTCTTTTTCAAACAAATTATGAATGATAGAAGCAATATTCAAGGAAAGTGTGAGAGAGAATAGTTATTTTCACAGACTCTATCTATAACTCTAAATTGTGCATGAACTTGTTAAATCATTCATAATTAATGCGATCACTCATATTTTTCTACTGATTTGTCATCGCTTATAAATAGCTAATACATTTTCATCCCCAATTAAACACTTTTCAATCTTAGTCAGTTTCGAAAGATTTTAATATTTTGTTGGTGCGATTTGAAAAAGGAGGCTCAAAAAATTATGTCATTCAGTTTTATTTTAGGAGCAAATAAAGTGTAATGATCAAGAGAGAGATGTACGCATTATTATGCGTATATTTTCCTTTTATTCACATGTGTCTCTATAGTTTTGAAATATGTGACATTATTTCATATTATAAATATTTTAATCCGAATATTGCTGTCATTTATAAGGTCAGGATTTATTGGCAAAAGTTTAAAGTTAAGATAAAATCTTCTAGTGCCTAAAGGTAGAATAAAAATTTAATTAAAAAAATATCCTTTGGCGAAATTTTGGAAAATATCAGATTAATAATCTTCAGCTAACACAATACTTTGAATTTTTTTGTATTTATTTTAATTTCAAAAGTCTTCTGAACATTATTTCTTTTTTCAATTATTTTATTAAATTAATTTGTCTTATTGCTTATTAACAGAAATATTAAGATAACAAAGAAAACCTTAATTATTTAAAGTATGAAGCAAATAGGTAAAAAAAAAAATGAAACTGTCAAAGCTTTATAATATATCTAAAATGTTTTGTGTTAATAACGGGTTGAATGTGAAAATGTAAACTCTTTTAGAATTTTATAAACTATATTTATTCTTAAATTAAAATTTTGAAAACATAAATCTCCCTTTAAATAAAGTAAACAAACAAAAATAAAATTCCATTATAATATTTTTTTAACTAAATTTTCCGCAATTTTCAGTAACATAAAACTAAAATAGCTATGATTCATTTTTTAAAGTCCACTTAAAAATCTGGTTAATGTCGAAAGTATGAACTATATTAAAATACATGCTTATTCAAAAATCAATATCTGAATCTTCCACAAAATGAAAAAAAGAAACGAAAATTCCATTTTATGCATAACTGTGTTAACTCTTTTATTAAAATTAATTAATTTTATTTTCTAACTTTCAAATGCGTAAGAATAAAAAAAAGAGAGAGAGAGAGAGAGAGAGAGCTCTGTTAATCCTTATAACCGCTTAAAATTTATCAGCATTAGCTTGAAATTACAAATTATTTAGAATTGTAAATATCATACTTATCCGAAAAATGTGGCATTTGAAGATAAAAATATTCAATAAAATAAAAGAGCATAAATTTAAAAAAAACAAAAAAAAATATTTTGTAGCTTTATATTAAAATTAAGAAACTAAAAGAGAAACAGATAAAATTCGGTTATTTCTTAAATCCTCTTAAAATTAAAAAAAAATTATTGAAATAACTTTAAAAATGAAATTATTTCAGATTGTCAATATCATAATCGAAAATGGTATATTTGAAGATGCATGTCTTCCATAGAATGAAAGAGCAATGCTTTAACTTGTAAGCCATTTATTAAAATTAATTAGCTGTATTTTCTAGCTTTGAAAGGAGTTAAGTTAAAGATGAACGGTGAAGCTCTGTAATTTCTCATTATCACCTAAAATTCATCGAATGAGTTTGAAAATGATGCACATTATTTCAGATTTTAAATATTATACTTATTCAAGAATGATAAATTCCACATAAACAGAAATCGTCTATAGAATGAAAGAGCAATGTATAAATGAAAGTGCAAAATATAATATAATATACAGAATGAAAGAGCAAAATATAAATTTAGTACAGAATGAAAGAGC
>JAPMOR010034064.1:439828-477311 GCA_026543865.1 Argiope aurantia
TACAGAATGAAAGAGCAAAATATAAATTTAGTACAGAATGAAAGAGCAGAATATAAATTTAACATAGAATGAAAGAACAAATTATGAATTCAGCACATAATGAAAGAGCAAAGTATAAATTTAACAAAGAATGAAAGAGCAAAGTATAAATGTAATAAAGATTGAAAGAACAAAAATAAGAATGCATCTTGTGTTATTTTATTCAAATTAATTAAGCTTATTTCCTAGCTTTAAAATAGGTTAGTATAAAGACTAAACAGGCAAAATTCTGTTCATCCTTACTTTCACCTAAAATTTATTGCGATAACTTTTGAAAATTCAAATTCCTTCACATTTTAAAAACCATAATTATATGAGAAAGACGCACTTGAAACTGTAAATATTTATCTTAAAAACAAAACTTTAAATGCACATCACCTTTTTTTTTTTTTTTTTTTTTTTTTCAAACATAACGATTATCTCTGTCGGATTTTCGAGCACTTGAATAAATCGTAGGTAAACCTGAAAGGTGCAACTTTCCTTTTGTCTTGAAAAATGATAACATTCTGCTCAGTTCTTTATCATTTCTGTATAATTCCTGTTTGAGATAAATGCTGCTGCTGTTTCTCCTAACATATTTTTTTTCTCCCTTCTCAGACTCCACATCAAACAGTGGGGGAGAGAGAGAAAGAGGGAGAGATTCGTTTTTCACTTATACAAACACCGGTGCATGGTTGAATCTAAATAACATCATGAATACGTAATGCGTATTCTGTCTCAGCGGTGTTGACAGATGGTTCAGCCTAACGTGGCCTGGAGTTTACTTGAGATGGTGAGGAGAGTCAAAAAAAGCAAATAAACATGGAAATAAATAAATGGAAAACGAGGCGGAAAAGTGGAAAGGTGGTAACTCCCTACCAGACGATTATTTTTTCGATGTTGTATAATTTTCGTCACTGTTTAATATAAATGTTATGTAAATATGAAATAGTCTCGGTAGGATTAGTTGGCTTTTTTCGGTAACACATTGTTTTAACTTTTTTTTCTGTTTCGTCACGCAGCGAATGAATATTTCATAGGTGTTAGGTTAATAATTGGAAAGTAGACAGAATGCGAAACGAGGCGAGATATTCTTTCGAGTGCGGTGTGGCGTGCGGTGGGATAGCGGAAGAGACAGAGGAGTTGTGTTAGTGTGAAGGTCATTAGGTTCATAAGGTCACCCTTCAGAAAGTATTCTTACACCTCGGATTTTTAATGTATCAAATGAAATAAAGGAAAGCGGGCATGAAAATCGAATAATGAATTTCGCACTTCTATGAGTATAGAAATGTCATATTGTGTGGCTGTGTTAATTCAGCAAGGAAGAATTACCAACAAAGTTTCAGACTAGACAATTGTCAAGGGGCCCCCAACTTTGAGAAATCCTGAAGCTTCGAGATTATAAATTTATTTTGCATTATTATCAACGCGATTCACTTTTGTGCTTTCTTTTGATTTTTAAGGACCATGTGTTATTGAATTTCAAGTTAAGTTTTGTTTAAATTTCAGAACTTTATTCTATGGTTACTTTTTTTTTTTTTTTTTTTTGCTTTTAAATTCGTTAGCAGATAAATGTGGTTGCTTTGGCTGATTGACCTATACAAAAATCTATAATTCTAGCAAACTTTGCAGTAGAGCACATAAATTATGTTAAAAATGATTCTTAATTTTTCGTAATCATTTTTTAAAAAATTATTATTAAATAATAGTTTTTACTTTTTTATATTGAAACCAATTTTTCAAGATGATCTGTAATTACATATCTCAATTTTTTATGACATTTGTTAATTAAGCCAACTCATGCTAGAAAACGTCTTATATGGCATTGATGTTCAATAGTTAGGAAATATTAAATTTTGGCGTGAATTTAGCATTTTGAATCTGTCGTGTGATTCTTGGGAATTTATTTGGCGATTAATCCTTCCCATGCGTAAATAGCATTCAAAAATCAAATTTGTGTTTTGGAACCGTATTTCTCAACCGATTGAAACAAAAATTGGACTCAAAACTACACTTGTGGTCACAAATTCCCATACCAAATTCGATATATTTAAGTCATTGTTTTTTTTTTTAATTATTGTTTTCCCTTATTTCTGAACGTGCAGACCGACGTTCAACTCGGAGTTGGATTTGGTTCAAAATTTGACAAATGTCTACATTATAGATGTTAAATTTGTGCACCGAATTTTATATATCTAGTGCTCTTCGATTTGTAATTATCGCGTTAATTGACATTCGAACAGCCTTAGAGTCGGACTTCCTTTGAACATATTTTATTTAAAATTCGATAGAAATCTGCAAATTTGGTTTAAAGACCGTACATCAAATTTCAATCGTCTAGTAGTTTAGTTTTACTTTTTTTGTTACTACTTTAGTTTTTGACTATTACTGTGCTTTGTACTACGTACACGAGAAAGGAAAAACCTGGTTTCGGAAGAGGAGAGGAAAGCTAACCCTCTTTCCAAAAATTGTTTTGCCCAAGGCCTCTACTTACTCTAAATTCAGTTCTTAAATATCTAATTAAGATATGAATCCTTTATTTTATCTTAATACTTTATAAATTTTTACAAAGTAATTTATAAAAATGACTAAGATATCAAATTGACATGAATGACACATATCTAATTTATTATTTTCATTATATACGAATATAGTGGACCAAACCAAGCACTAATGTATCCGTATCTACAACTCTCCGTTCGAATAAATCTGTGATTAAATAGAATAATTATTCTATAGCCTAATAATGTCAAATTTTAAGTAATCAGTTCAAACGACATTTTCGACTGATGATACCTATTAATTGATGGATAAAATCAAATTAATTAGTTTATATAACCGAACAAAATCTAATTAGTTGATAACTGAAGCTATATTCAGATAATATCAAAGTCTAATTATCTGAATGGTGACATTTTTGACGGATAATGTCGGACAATCTTCATACACAAACGTGACATGAAAATGTAACACTAAATATGATATGCGTTTGTTGTTTGTACTTATACATGTATGAAGAGAAAGAAATAGATTATGAATTCTTAAATTGGTGATGTTTTCCTATCTGTTTGAGATCATGATCATTAATAATCATTCTTCAAAACTTTGATCTTAACGAAATCTGTTTGAGATCTTTGCCAGTCATATAGTCAATATCACTTATAACTATAATTCTTATTACTTTAAAATTGAAAATAAATTAGCAATAAAAAATTTCAGGCTCATAGACATAGACTTCCATAGATAAAACATAGACGTTCTGAAGTTATTAAAACGATCCTAAAGTTATTATGCATGCCATCTTCATTCTTTTTGTTGTTGTTATTGAGTAATGGAAATTAAATTGGCACACTCCATTTAGATAAAAGAAGTTGTAAAAAATTTGCCAATAAAGAAGTTACCATACACCAATTTTTTATAAGATTTTAATACATGATACAATAGAATGGTTGGAATATTAAGAATATGTGATACACCAATCTGAATTTTTAAAAAAAGATGTACATTACTAAAAAGTTAAACCCTTTAAGAAATGAATAAATAAAAGATCTAGCAAATATTAACTAACACATACAATGAAAAAGTCATGCGAGTAGTTGAAGATAATCAGAAAAATGTGAATAAAATCAATCTTTTAATTCGATGAAAAGTTTATATATACCACGCGAGAAGATAACAGCACTTCGCATTGTCAAAGAACCTCACAATCATTGGTAAGTAATAGCTTAAAATAAATTATATAGCATTTTTAATAATTTAAACATTCTAAAGTCTAAATACTAACTTCATCTACATAAATGTCTAATTTAACATACCAAAAAAATCAGGCAAATTTACCTAGAAAAAATAAAAATAATTTTGGATTAAAGTTTTTAAAAAATAAAAAATGATGATATGATGCCTAGCTTACATATTAGGTGCTTGCATGCATTTTAATCAGCGACATCTATTGGTAAACATGCGAGGTATCTATATAAACGGCAATGGTTTTAGGTTTTAGCAATTATCATTTTGAAATTTTCTCCTTTTGTATTATTGAGTTATTCAATGTATAAAGACCCCAATCATGGAATGCTCCAAATTGCATTTTTGACATTTTTTTTTTTTTGTTGTTGTCGTTTCATTTAAAGAAATCAGCTGCCGAAGCCCATCAGACACTTTTAGAAACTTCGATTTAAAAAAAATAATATAATCATGAAATATTTTAGTTTCGATGGTATCTTGTTTTAATAAATCAACCCAAATTATTATTTGATTTTTTCTAAAATAATTACCGTACACAGCGAATTTTATTCTAGTTTCAAAAATATGGTATAGTGAAATACACAGTTAAAAAACAGAAGACACGTATGCTATTAAAATCACCACACTACAATTATCTGCTTAAAAAAACCCATGATTCTACAACGCTATTCCACAGTAGTTACCATTAAGAAATCCAGTTGACAAAATGAGATCTCTCACTGAATCGGGACAGTTACAATTCTCCAAAAGTCATACCTCCAAAAGTTGACAAAAGAAGATTAACACTTAATGGCAGCCAGAAAGGGCATATAAAAACAGTGGACGAAAGTATAGTAATGCCTAGTGTCACGAAATGACTTAATGGTCACATTCACAGTTGATTATTACACGCCGGAGGGGGGAGTGAAGTAGCGAGGTGCAACAGCTAATGCGTTGATGAAACTTTTCCTCCCTTCGAGGGCAAGAATTAGCATCGTCAGCTCTGTACATGGCGTTTCTTTACTTTTGCTATTAGTCTTCTGTGAGTGCTACGTGAGGTAGAATGGACCTCTGGTTGTCCCGAGGGCTTATCGTGTAGCTGTGAAAAAGATCATTGTAAGGCTATCATCCCGTGAGATTAGGTTGGACTTTGTAACGAGGTTGATCTCATTTTCATGTGGGGATCCGCTGGGTCGAGGGAAATTATATTCTGCGCCTGCCAATGAAAGTAACAGCAAATTGTTTGCAATTTTGTAAAGTCTTGAAAAGTTGTACAGAGAATTGCTTTTAATATGAACGTCATTTAAAATATGAATAAATAGAACGGTTAAAGCAAATTGATTGAAATTTTGTAAAGCCAAGGAAAGTTGTGCTGAAAATTCTTTTTAATATGAATGTCATTTAAAATATGAATAAATAGAATGTAATAGCATATTGTTTGCAATTTTGCAAAGTCACGTTAGATTGTATTGAGCATTTTTTTTAGTAATGACGTCTTTTAAAATACGAACAAATTGAACGTAAAAGCAAATTGATTGAAATTTTGCAAAGCCAAGGAAAGTTGTGCTGAGAATTGTTTTTAATATGAATGTCATTTAAAATATGAACATATAGAACGTGATATATCTATCTATCTGTCGGCTTTTTTTTTCTAATTAGAATATTTAAGAGCCATCACTGGCAGCTTTGTAATAGTTTAGTTAATATTGAAGTATAAGCAAATTCAAAATATTTTAATTGATTGCTAATGTTTGTTAAATCATAAATGTTTTAATTTCAATTGAAAAGTGATTATATTTTATTTCATCGATTGGGAAAAGGAACCATGAATTATGAAATCTACATTCATTTGATAAGATTTTTTGAAAAAGATAACTTCATACTTCCAAATATTTTCTTCATTTTAGCTCTCCATGTTTGCATATTTTTAATAGCAATGTTATTCGAATTTTTATTGTTAAATCATTGAAATATAATTATAAAAATTTAAGGCGTATTTGTAAGATTTGGCACACTCATATTTTAAATTAAAAACTTCTTAAGGCACTAAACAAAATTTAGTTCTATTTAAATGCAGACAGAAATTACATAAACTGTAGAATAAAAATAATGTCATTCAAAACAGATATAACCTTGAATTTTCTTCACAAAAATGATTGGTTTTATATTAAAATTCTTAAGTTAAACAGTCCGTTATCATCTACTCAAATACTAAAATACGTACTCACAAAAAATAAGAACTTGATATAAAATCGATAATATTTGCTTATAATTTCGTCATTTTAAAAGTATGTTTTATATCTGTGTGATTAGAAATTATAAGGCTTTAAAAAGCACTTACGTTACATTGAATTTTATACGCTACCATGATACGTTGAATCAATTCAATCAAAATTTTAAATTAAATTCCTATTAATTGTTATTTAATAATTAAATTATGTATATTGTTCTCTAAGATTCAATTTATATTCTACATAAGATAACCCATTACTTAATAATACGATGTGATATAACGCTATTATGTATATTACATAATAATTAGTTGTTTAGTGTTGCAACGCTGTATTAGCTGTTGCCTCCGGAATTCCGAATTCAACGCCTGCCTCGATCCAAAGCCTACAATTTCAGAACAGCCGCACCACTATCATCACAGAACGATGTTTATTTGCAGCAGAACCACCTCGCCTAGCTCGCACCTACCTGCTTAACTTACCAACAACACCATTACGCCAGGAATCTGGGAAACATGGATACGAGGGCGACAAATTGACATCTGGAGATGTCAACTGCTACTACGTGACCAGCTCGTCGGATGGGCCTCTGGCTATCTTTATCTGACAGTTCCTCGTCTTCGCGACTCATCTCGATTTCATTGCTCTATGATAGCGATCACAACTTGCACGGTTGTTAAATCTGCCAGTTGGACCGGCCGGGGGTTTTTCAGATAAAGCATTTCTCTTTTTGTTTCTGGTGCTGGCGATTAGAGACAGCTGGGGACTGTCGTTGGTTGTTAATTAAATGGATATATACCTTTTGCGGCATCGTTCTGTTTGTCTCAGACAGAGATAACGGATCTAGGTTTTGGAGTGTCGAGTTTTAATTGGATCTGCAAAGGATGGACGCATTGTCGAGTACTATATTAATGAGATTTCCGTTTTTTTAGTTGTTAGAGATAGGAAATTGAGTGATATAAAAGTGACGAAAAAGCATGGGAATTTTGGATTTGCAGCCTTGGAATTTCTCGTGAATAGAAATATTAGATAACATTTCAGGTTTTTTTTTTCTTTTGAAATATTTCGCAGTTGGAAGTGAATTTAATGCTCGGTGAATTAGGGAATCATGCTCGTTGAGAATTCTTTTGATCTTTGCCGCTAATGAATTAATCTGTCAGCACGAAGATGCAACATGTTGAATTAAGGCGATTCATTGACACTGATGGTTTTGAATTTAAAAAAAAAGACTTGCTGACTCAAAACAGGTTGTTTTATAAATATAGCCATGTTGTGTATTCAAAAGGAAATGAATTATTTGGCTTGCATTTATATAAAGACATGGATGAATCGCGTTAGAGTATTAGAAAGTGAAAAGTGAATTTAGACCATGTCTGTTAAAATGGTGTTAGATTATTAGAAATTGAATAACGAATTTAAAGCATGGGAAATGAAGAAATAATTTTAACATCAGTTAATCATGTTATCAAAGATAGAAACTAAAATGTCTTAAAAATTCAGATTAGAAGTACGTATATGTTATAGTCAATGTGAATAATGGGTTATTATTAATACTAACCAAACTGATTAATAATGACTGGTTAGTATTAATATTAACCAATTATTCACATTGATAGTAACATATATACTAAAACAGCATTCGCAATGTTTCAGAATTACTTGAAAAATATTTGGTTATTTTGTCATGTGATTAGGTTGCAAAAATCGATTTTTGTTTCGTTCAGCATTTGGTTTCTAGATCTGTCATCTGAGGATACAACATTGATGCAAAATTGGTTTACTATCAATATTTTTGGCGCCTTTTCTGGATACATCGAAAATACTATAGAAATTTATATGATTAATGCGAACTATTTGCTAAAATGGTTAATAGAAATAAACAATGATTACAATTACAAGAAAATATAAATGCAAGGAACAATAAATTTCTAAAGTTTATTTAATTCTCATTTATTTATGTTCCCACGTTTTGGTTTTTGGATGGCAGTATTTTTTCTTTTTCTTATGCTTAAGGCGGAAATAGATAAAGACAGTCTGGCTGGTTACACCTAAGCAGGCGCGGTTTTCTTATTTATATAGTTTTGAAAATGACATTTCTCATAAATTGCGTAGTGTACATTTTGAGTTAAATCTTTCAATCATTCGGTTAATATCCCCAAAGAATGTTATGAACTTCTTTGAAACTCTCACTGCAAAACGAATTAGAATAGGAATCAAGATCGATTGGGACATTCTTATTCCTGGTAAAGGTCATAGAATTGTATTGAAAGTTTGATTTAGTATTCGATTAGCATACCATTTTGAATCGATTTGAGGTTCATTTTGGAACGAACCTCAAAATTTTGAGTCTAGTTCTGACAAGAAAACAAGACTATATTGATGCCTCACATAATTTTAAGGTATATGTTACACATATTTTTTTTCTGATGAAATACAACGATCCAATTTCAAGTTAAGATATATTTTTAAAACCGATTAAACCAATATACCTCGAAACTCTTTCTAAGGCAAAAACTAGAAATAAGAATGTTACAGTCTTTTGCAATATTTTTGTATTTTTGTTTCTGGTGTATGCCCTAAAGTCATATTAAAAAATGCAATATAGTTTAATTCATTTTCGCTTTGAATCCATGCCAGGTCCATTTTGAAAAGAATTTAAAAATTTTGTATATATATATATATATATATAATAGTATCTCTTAATTTAAATTCTAATTAATTGCCTATTTTTTTTTATCTTGCGAAGTCCATCCTAATTTCATTCTAAAGTATTCTCTTATTTCCCAATTGGAGAAAATCCCCCCCCCCCCTACAATTTGAGAATTTTTTTCAAAATATCATTATTGATAACACGAACTAGCTCTAGAAAACTGATGACTATTCGCTTCACTGCTCCAAGCGAAAGGATGAAAATCCGTAATGCCTACGACATTCCTTAAAAAAATACCTAAGATTCCCTGCCTAAATCGATGCATTTCAAAGAAATCCCTATAATTTCATAAATATACCCTATTAAACCACTGAAATCCCTATAAAATCACTGAAGGGAAAAATTTCTCCCTTTTTTGATCTTGTGTCCGCGTAGACTAACGCATTTCGTATCGCTTTTCCTCAGTTATACATCATATATATATGATTTATAGTTTCATATATATATATATATATATATATATATATATATATATATATGAAAACACATAATTTTTTAGCAGTTTCGTAGCCGAAGATAGAAAAGACACTTTGAATTTTTAATGTTCGCTTTTATTCTATCCCGGGAGGTATAATTTACGTACAAGAAGCGTGAAAAAAAAACGCATCCGTTCACAGTTCGATGCAAGAGTGAAAGTGAAAAGAATCAACGAAATATTTATCCCCATGATTATATACTCCGAAATTCTGATAGGGATTTCTTTACACGTGTCGATTTAGATAAGGGAATTTATAGGGATCTTTTAAAAGAATGCGTTAGATCGACAAATTTTTTCAGCAATTTTACAAAGCCCTATTGCATTAATTAAATAAAAAAAAGGTGGAACTGGATCAGGGAATAAGCAAACATTTTAGAAAGGAAATATGGGCTAAATTAAGATAAAAATTAGGAAATTAATTTGGATTTAATTTAGATTTAGAGAGATTATTAAACACACACATATATGTGCTATTTATTGGTAGAAGGAAAAATTCAGTTAAATGTGATTGTGATTTAATTTCCTATGTCCTATGTATTGTGATTTAATTTCCATGATTGATAATCCGGTAGTTATTAAAATATCTAATAAAAATCATAACTTATAAAACATTTAATTTTGGATGAATAGCTCAGTTAAAACAAAATTTGCAAAAAGTTCTTTAATTTCATACCTGCTACGTTAAAAAAAATTTTACTTTACAAACGCTGAAACATTACGCTAATTAAGATAAAATATTTATCGAATTTCAGATTGCTAAATAATGCTTTGAATGAATTCAAAAATCGATTTAAAAATAAATATAAAAAGTCTGAAATTATATCCATTTAAAATTGCATCTAATAAATAATCTATTTCTGTGAGAATTCTACTAAATAATAATATTTACTGAAATCTCTTTAATTTTATTTATGCAATAAATCTTTTTAATTTATAATCCCTAAAACATTACTTTAATTAAGATATTATATTTATGGAATTTCTACATGCAACAAATAATAAGCTTTGTATTAATACAAAAATATGTTTAATAATAAACATAAAAAGACTGAAAATCTGCAGACAGTATTCACATCATTAGCCAGCAAAATAAATTACAAAAAACGATCTGCAAAAGCGAAACGCAAGGCTTTTTTATGGATGTTTCCATAATTATGTTTACTAAACAGCTATTATAGGAAGGTAATCATGCTATGTGTTATTTATCTGCACAATCTTCCTAATCATGGCTAAAATATGGCAGAAAAATTAGGCACGCGAAATTTAAAAATCGAGTCCATTAAAAAGAAATAAACAGATAAATACACACAATTACCTAGAAGAAAAATAAATACACTTTTCTCCGACTTTTAAGCTATCGGAGATATACCGGCGAGTTCCGACTAAAGGGATAAAAAAAAAAGATTAAAACTACAGAAATAAAAAGCTGATAGAATGAAAATACTAATCGCTGAAGCTGTTAAAATTCTCACACAAAGCAGCAAAAGAGGGGAAATGGGCAAAAAAAAACCACTCGCAAAAAAAAAAAAAAAAAAAAAAAGTCTATTGTGCTAGAGAAAAAGTTGAATTGTTCTCGCAGAGAAAGCGTTGATTGACAGATATGTTTTGGCCGTCGCTATGGTAACGGAAGCTGTTGCGCATTGATAAGCGTCGCACCGTATCTTCTGCCAATCAAAAGTGTCTACGGGAGGGGCCCGGTCACGTAGGAATCGCAAAAATGTATAATCGTAGGAAAAGCGTACGCGGTTTGTATGAAAATGCTTCGAGATATACATCTGAAGGGAATTGGAAGGCCTTTTTTCATTCGTCACATTTGCTGGGGTATTTCGCTAAATTCATCTATTTAATGTGTAGCAATGAGGGAATTCATTTAATTATGGTGACACTTAGTGCAAGAGGCAATTATCATTGTTTTGTATTCTGAGCAACCGGGTGGTAATAATTATAATAATTACATTCCTTTCAAGAATTCACTCGTTGTAGATAAACTGGAGTGGCAGGAAGCAAATATGAAGCTGAAAGTTAAAAAGTACCAATAATGAAAGAAAAAAAAAATAAAAAATGAGTAAAAAAAAATGCGGATTAACAAATTGGAAATTATTTTAACAAATGTCGGCCTTAATCCGTTTCGTATTTAAAACATACCTTCTATCAAAAAGTTCAATTATTTATTACAAGGTACATTTATATTTCAGGTACATATATCATGGGCATTTATTTATTATCAGGTATATAAAAACTTATTTAGCATTTAGTAGTTAGGATAATAGTTTTAAGCTTTTATTTATTTATTTATTCATTTTTTCTAAATTTTTGTTGATGGAACAGAATTTAAAAAAATATTTGGAAATGAAATTCTAAATTTTATATGAACAGAATCCTAAACTATTGTCAATTTAAAAGATTGTAGTAACAAACTACTGTTAGTTTATTACTTCAAAAATAAAACATAAATCTACATTTAATTGTATAAGAATCGGACAAAAAGGAGTTTATATTTTTGGAAATTCTAAAATAACAATAACACAAAGCTATTTGAAGTATTATTTATTTTGCAAATGTTATTTATTTTTAAATAAATCAAACATTCTTGCTTTATCTATTTTAATAAAATAAAAATTTAAATTATTTTAAATCTATAAAAAACATACACTCGCACACACATTCTAAGCATTTTTTAATTCAATATAATAAAAAAAATAAAGTTTATCTTTTTTAAAATAAAAGATAAAGTTTATAGTTTTTTTTAAAAAATATTCATGCACAAGAAACCTTAATATTTCATCAAAAAAATTTATAAAAGTAATTAAAAAATCGCAAATCTATGTGATTTAAATAAAATTAAATAATTAAAATTATAATTAAAATTATTTAATTTAATATAAAAATGATGGAATTATTCAATAAAAAATCTTTTAAACTGATAAAATAAATATTTTTATCACTGATGAATTTCGGAGAACAATTAACGATATTTACTGATACATGTATACTTAGAAAATTAAGATTTTTCTTTCATTAAAACTTTATACAGAGAATTCAGAAAACCGAACGAACATTAGAAGAATTCTAAATATGGTCATTTTGTTCAAAAACAATAGGAAAAATTTTTACAATAAAATTTGTTAAGTGATAAATGCATACTCATGAATTCGTTAACAAGAAGATATTGAAAGAGTTGCACTTAATTTCATATAGTTACATCAAGATTAATCAGAGATATCTGCAGTACATGCTGAATAAGAAATTCAAAGAGTTAAAAAATATTTCGAAAGATTTTTGTTTTGAATTGTCAAAATTTATTTAAATTTTCTCATACGTTTTTCCTTTTCCTCTAGTTTCGCTCTCTCTCTTGAAATGTTTCGCATAAGAAACAATGCTATTGTCACTGGAACTGGCTGGGTAGTTGGGGATACTGGTTATATTTAATGTTAATTAATAAAGATATAGCATCATATCTAGGGTTCGTCAAATTACCAGACAATTAAAATGTTGCCTTAATTGTACTTGAATATGTTACTTTTACACCAACCTTTCTAATGGAGATCATTCCCATGACGTCATTGAGCTAACAAAAACGTAAATATCCGTTTCATCCGTTTTCTAACCTTCGATGTACTGTAACTTCACTTTACTTATTCATCTTATAAAGATATGCAAATATTAAGCTAAATCCTTCTTTAGCTTTCAGCCAATGAAGAAAATCACGAATTTAAATATTTGATGAAACGATGAAAACGATTTGAATCTAAGACAGCAATGTAACATATTGTTTGAAATTAGGTAAAATATATAAAATTAAACTAAATCAAATAACTGCCAAAATTTAAGAAAATTTAGTCAGATTTTTAGATTAGTATAATTAATAAAACATTTTTTTTTTACATTTTAAAATGGTATAAAATTGATTTTTGTTTAATAATATTTTCGGAAATTATCGTGGAAAAAACGTCTCGATTAAATTTAATTTTTAATTAATTCGAATTTCAAAAATAAAAGACCCCGAGATGCATATCTTTACTTACATACTTTCCTAGGTATATCTGTCCCAAATTTCGTAGCTATAGGCCAAAGGATCTGGCTCGTAAAGTGCCAACACACACTCAGTTTTATCGGCACGCACACCTTCATCTTTATTAGTTGTAGGAATCATCGCATAACTTTAAAAAGACGTTTAAAAACATTTTAATTAATAAAAATCTTATCAAACTTTCGGAATCTACCAATTTCATCAATTATGAATGATATCCGAGTATGATTAATAGTCTCTGATTTGCTTAGGTTAAACTATTATAAAAATAAATACCCTTTTCCAACTCTACGAAAAAATATGGCGAAAATTAAATATCTCTATTACTTCATGGTATGATAGATCGCTGAGTGTGTCACTAAAAAAGAACAACCAGCAATTTCAGCTTAATAAATCTCTCTTTTTTTCTTCTTTTTTTTTGTTGTATGTAAACTTGATCATGATATATTTACCTGTAAACCAGTCTTGCTCAGTAATTACTGTTAATTATAGCCGTTTTCTTTGGTATTTTACTCCATTTAAATTTGATAAATGATTATATTTTGCTTATTCGCACAAATTTTCCAATAGCTTTGATGGTTTAAATTTGTCTATATAAAGGAGAGAGAGAAAAATATTCCATTGACTATTTAAACTGATTAATTAATATTTGATTAAAAATGAACAGTTTAAGAAAACTTTATACTAATTCTCACAATTTTCAAAGCTTTCAAAATAATAAAGACGTTGTATAAAATTATATACAAAAATGCCATGTAATGAAATTTTTATATATTTTTGTTCATTAAAAACAGTAACATAATTGTACAGTAATATAATTGTTAAGGGAATATTATAAGACGACATATAAATAAGAAAAAACGAATTATCGAAATTCCATAAATAATTTTGGATTAATACAGAATTTAAAGCTTCCAATGCAAATGTATTTAAAAGAAATAATTTAAAAGTTTTCAATTTAATCACAGCTATATCGCTTTTCGAAACTAAATGTAATAAGAGGAGGCACATAATTTCACACGGTTTTGTTGAAATAAACCTTAAGGCCAGAGAAGAGCAGCAGGAGAATATATTATAAACATGCACATTCCAAATGAAGCCACTTCTTTGGACAATCTGAATGATTATCAACCACATTCAAAAGCGAAAATAAGCGGCAACCAATTTTGGATAGCAATAATAACCGGGCAGTAGAAAAAGGACCAGAAAGGGAAAGTAATAGCGGGTATATTACACTTCATAAAGCAAAAAACATCGTGAAAAATGAACAAGCTTCCTTGCGTATTTAACTTTAAAACTCCACTGCTGAAAATAAGCAATTTATCAAAAAGAACGTTAACAAAAATCACAATCTTTCACATAACTTTAAACGGTTTTTTTGAAATAAACTTTAAGGCTAGAGCCAGAGCATCAGGGGAATATAATATATACACTCCAAATGAAGCCATTTCTTTGAATAATCAGAATGATTATCAACCTCATTCAAAAGCGAAAATAAACGACAACTAATTTTGGGTGGCACATTTTTGATTTATTTTCGCGCCACTTTGCAGAGAAGCGGATCCTATCTCGGTTTCCTCGCGTGCTCAGTCAGAATTCATTCTCTTTCGCCAAGACAGAACCACGAGCGCGGCCAACTGAGGAAGACGCCTTTTCTCACAATGAACTCTAACTGCTGATCACTTAGTCACCGCACGACACAAAAATCACTGGCCTTCAGGCAGTGGCTTGGGACCGATCGAGTGGCGGTTGGCTGCTGGTGGGTCGCGCATCGCTGTTTAGTGGATCGGAAGATCGCCAACTTCGATATGAATTTTGTAGGATTCTATCGTTTCCCTCCCCTCATTTCTTTTCCAGTTTCTCTCTACAACAGAGCAGATGTCTCGCGTCTGGGGGAGTTGGTTTGAAAAAGACTTTGAAGGTCGGACTTGGACAGAAATAATGAAAGTGATTACTATTGGAATGGTTTTGGCAGCACATTAAATGAATACACAGAGAGAATATTTTATTAACTAAGTCTATATCCGAATGCCTGTTTAATTCGATGATTGGCGCTGGTGTGGACGCGTGGTGAAACTGAATGGCAGTTAATTAGGAGGAATAGGTGCTAAACCATCATTGGTAGTTTACGAGTGTCAGATGTCAGCAAGTACGGTTTAAGCAATCTTTCTTATAGATCGATCGTGTTTATTTAATCATGACATTAGCAAAATATATGTTTGTTTAAAAAAAATTAACCAATCATAGAAGCGATTGCTCAATTTTTGCACTTATTATATTCCTGAAGGTACAATCATAAATAAGAACGTCATTATGTAGGGTTTCAGAAGATCAGATATTTTTCTATTATAATACAAAGGAAATTTATTCTTCTTTTTCTCTTTGTTTTCTTTTATAATTCTAACGTTGCCATCGCGTTTCATATACGGGAGAGAGAGTGATAAAAACAAACTGTTCCATTATGCACTAAATGGTATTACTTTAGAATGTTTAATAATTAAGACAAGTTAAGTTTTTACAGTTAATAATAATTCCTACAAATCACAGTATTCATGCCACAGTATTATTATTGTTAATCTCTGAAGTTAACTGAAAAGGCTCTATTAAAAACTCTCCTTTTATGCCCTAGTTTTTAAAATTTCTCGAAAATTTCTTAATGTACTTTTCATTTAAGAATTTAGATATGACAGGTTAACATAATTATTTATTCATTTTATATATTCTTTAGTTATTTTGTATATTATTATTTTCTATTAATTTCTTCCGTATTATTATTTTTTCAATACTATTCTGTATTAATGTTTTAGTTATTATTCTATAATAATTTTTATTTAGTTATTTGTATTCGTTATTGTTTTAGTATTTTAAATGTTTCATAAATATTTTCTAAATTTCGTCAGTATTGATATGAATGTTGCATGTTTTAGTTTCATGATATTATTATTTTTGTATGTTATAACATACATGCTTTGAATTTTTTGTCATCACAATGTCTCAAAAATACAGCTATTTATATGGATAAACTGACACTAGATTTGTTGCTTTATATATTTTACAATAATTTTCTAACAAAGGATTCCGAATTTCATCATTCAGCTGAAAAACAAGAATAAAAAAAAAAAAAATAAGGCGGGGTGGCACATACAAAAAAAAAAAAAAATGTACAAAATTCTTGTTTAAAGAAAACACTACCACATTTCCATTTATTGCATTCATTTTCATTCCATTCCTACTGGTAAACCGTGAAACAAAAAGATAAATACGTTCATTTGTGTGCAATCTATCTCGACTTAAACTAAGAATGAATTTTTCAAAAGTTGAAAATATTAGAGAAAATACAACTGGTAATTCAATTTGCGTGATTAAGCAGCATATATATATATTTCAAATTTCGATAGCATAAAACTGAATACTAGTTTCTAAAGTATCGTTGAAATGCATTAATCCTGCGAAATCGAAAATAACCGTAATAAACTAATTTCTGATATTTTTAGACAATTTTTGTCTTAGCCGCTTGATAAAATATAACTGAATAAATCCCAATAAAATTTTTTTTCTTTGCGCCGGTTTGAGCAATATTATTTTTTTGTAACTAAATGCAAGAAAATTAAAAGAAACAGTCTCGTATTTTCTATTAAAAGCTTCGAGAACATTCGATTTCATTACTTCAACGGTAGCTTTCACAACAACTTTTCTGTAAAGCGTGGCCTCCTGATATCTCAATCCGATACTAGAAAAAGATACTTTTGTTAACACCTGCTTCCGCAAATTTTAGCGCAAATGCATCCGAGTAATGAATAAAACAAACGAATCGCTTTTTAGTTTCTATATCAAGAGCAAGATTGCCCTAATTGCCCACTCGGCGCCCTAGGGCAATTGAAAGAGATTTTGTGACGAAATAAGATCACGTGATATCACGTGAACCAATGTCACGTTAACGGATCCCTGAGGGAAACCAGGATGGTTTTCTTTGGATTAAATCAGAAGGGAATTGAATTGCAAGAAATGTCCCAATTAGTGTACAGAAATAATTTTTATTTTACACTAGGCGGCTTTGATGACCATCTGGTTCTCCAGAAATATTGGTTATGTTTAAGTCCAGTTGAAACATTTAAGCATAATTTTGATATTCATGATTCTTTATCAAAATGTTTTTGAAATCACATAATGGAGAGACATTAAAGCCTTATTATTTTAAAACCTTACACATGTTTTACTTATCGTGTACATAAACATTCTTAATAGAGACGAGTCTCATAATATCATAGCAACTAAAAACATTATTGTCCAGAAATGTCTTTTCGCCTTGCTAATTTACTGACAAATTTCTCACATAAACTACACAGATGATCTATAAAATTGTCTTTAGTTTTAAACAATTGAAGAAACTTATGCAGCTAAATATTCTACACGTATCATTTAAACTGAAAATTGTATAAAAAATTGTTAAAAAAAAAAAAAAAAAAAAAGAAGAAGAAAAAAAAAAAAAAACCCTACATAACTATTCAATGCAAAAATAAATAAACAAACGGAAACTTTAAACCTTGACCCAAAAAAAAGGGGGGGGGGGGATAGTATAAAATATTTCTTACGACCGTGAAAACAATTCCAATTTCAAAAACGGATGTTTTTTTTTTTTAATAAAATATACTTAAAATAATTTTTAAAAGTTAATTAAAATTAAATAAAAATTATTAAGACACTAAACTGAAATCAGTGGACAAAAATTTCTTAACGATATAAATATCATGCAATAATATATTTCCGGAAGTTATGATGAAACGACATTAAAATTTCGTAAGACTTTTGATTAATTAAAATTTTAAAAGAGTTTACCTAAGATATACATTTCCAACTTTAAAAATATTTTTGCGCCAAACTAAATAATTCTTAGACAAATAGTTTGGTATTCTAAGTAATACTGTGTCAAATTTGTTAACTATTGGGCAAAAGATCTAGTCCCCAAAATATTTCTGTGTCAAATTTGTTAATTATTGGGCAAAAAATCTAGTCTCCAAAGTATTTCTGTGTCAAATTCGTTAGCAATTGGGCAAAAGGTCTAGTCTCCAAAGCATTACTGTGTCAAATTTGATAGCTACTGGGCAAAAGATCTAGTCTCCAAAGTATTTCTATGCCAAATTTGTTAGCTATTAGGCAAAAGGTCTAATCCCCAAAGTATTTCTGTGCCAAATTTGTTAGCTATTAGGCAAAAAGTTTAGTCCCCAAAGTATTTCTGTGTCAAATTTGTTAGCTCTTGGACATACAATCTGGCTTTTAGTCTGGTCACAATCCTTTATTATTATTAAAGATTTTTAAACATTTTTTTAATAAATAATAGAAGAGATAAAAAGGCAAGTAAGGAGAAAATACAGCATTCGTTAAAAACTGGAATTCATCCATTTTGTTTCAAGGCGTCATGAGTCAAGAAAGAAAAAAAAAAAAAAAAAAAGATTATGCCAGTTAGTGAACGAGATAAGTTGTATAAGAAACGCGCCGAGCTTGACGAATGATAGTTGGCATCCGATTCTTACACAATAATTGTAGATTGTAATAATAGGATGTAATAATATGTGTTACACAAAAATAGAAATTTGCTACTATATCGTAATAGTTACTATCAGTACCATCTTTAATTAGAATGTGCATTATGAGGAAATTTAAAAAGATGCATAATTTGTGAGAAGAAAGGAAATGGGACTGGGAAATGCAAAATAAGTAGAGATCTCTCATTTCACATCTCAACACTTATGTCAATTCATATCTGTCTTTTGTTCAGACTGAACCTTCATTCTATTGTCATACTTTCCACCATATAAGTTTGTTATCTTTCTTATATACATCTGATACTTTCTATGAACAAATAAAGGATGAAAATGTATCAATCAAGATATCTTTTCTATGTCTGAAAACCACGCTGGTAAAACATTTGGAATAATTTCCTGTGTTTGATAAATTTGATCCACTTTGTTTTAGCATTTGGAATGTGGTTTTAAAAGAAAAAAACATTATCGAAGATAATTTAAATAAAAAAAGTTTCCATTGTATGAATATGTTTAGTTATGAATTAATTATTGACCCCCCCTTTTTTTCTAAACACTTAAATGAGTTTATATATTGAAATATCTGCATTTTGCAATTGGAAAGAAAAAAGGTCATTTTTCTTGTCCATATTCTAAAATAATCGCCTTCTACATATCATAGAATATTATTTTTGTGCATGTAATCGTATCCAAATGTTTGAATTACGCAAAACGTCTAGATTTTAAAAATGGTTCGCTTTATTAAAGCACATGCTCCAGATAAAATGATAGGTATCAATCATTATTTTATAATTTTCTTTTTCAAAACACCTTTATATATGTGAATTTGTTATCCTAATTTATGTTATCGGTAATAAATGGCAATCGACAGTAAATGGGCATTCTATTCATTCTATTGAATGCAAGCAATACTCACGTTCAATAGAATAATTAGAATAAATATATGTATAATTCATTCAATACGAAATTTTAAGCAACATATGGAATTTGAGAATTATTCGAATATATTGTACACCTTCATTAATATCTAGGCCATCTATTCCATTAATATCTAGGCAATCTATAGAATGTCAAAAATTATTTAGGCAAAGTATGAAGAGAGAGTCATATTAAGTTTTTACTGTAAAGACATACATACTATTGAAATATAAATCCTGTTTAGAACACAACAGAATGTCACTCAGAATTTTATATCCAAAATACATAGAGGAAAAAGAAAATTACACAAAATAAAATATTCATATTTTGTCAGATAGTCATGTGGCAACGCATTGCCTAAGAAATGCATGAAATATTGTTTCACACTCTCCTTAAAAATACCTCCCTTTTTTATAGAATAACGAATTTTAAACTTTGCCTGTAATATATATATATATGGTACTAATCAGTAAATATTAAGAATGGCAGGTAAAAGTGATAAGTCAATTTATTGCATTGATTGTTATATACATATTATTATTTTGAATTATCCGACGGCCTAGCTTTGTGATAGACAATTTTACAAAGAACTCTGATGCAAATAAAGGAATCAATAAGAAATTGAAATCTTTCTTTTTATTTAACTATTCCTGTTTGAAACCATTTTAAGGTTCATATAACTTTATTAAAACTGTTATGAATTTCATAGAATTAATATATCACAAAACTAGTAATTCGAACACAAATCAGACTCTCTGTAATATATTAAAGCAAAGATTTTTTTTCCCATAGAAAATAGTCTAAACCATCATTTTTTTTTTGGAAAATATTTTAATGCTTTTTTAGAGTATTGCAATTGGTGCAATATTTCAAGCAAATTTCTTACATTTAAACGCCAGTCTATACTTCTAAAAAATGGCTTCAACCATAGGCAAACTTTCTCATATTCAAAATGTCTACAGATAAAATAAAAATTTTCCATTAGGAGAGGTTTTTCTCCTATCCACGTAAAACCAAGCGCATCTAATGACAGCGATTTACTCGCCTACTATTAATGCGTTTGTATTCAGTAGTCAAACCGCAGACACTGTTGTAAGAAATCGAGTTTGGGAACTCGAGAAATCGAGTTTGATTATAGTCATTCAATGACAGAAGCTTTAAATGCAAGAATTTGAAATTTTTGAAATCGGTTTTACAGATGAATCATTCATAAGTTAACATCGTAATGTCATTTCACAGCAGAATTTTGAGTCCAGACACTGTGGATGCAGTGGTTGATCAAAACTTGTTATTTCTGAATTACTCACATAATAAAAGGCAATAAATTTTTGGTATTTCATTTCAAGATGAGCTTATTATTACAAATTTGCAGCTGCTTCGAAGGTGTTGTGCCAAAGTTTAGTACAAAAGTAATTGTAATTTTTGTAAGGGTAAAAATGAGTGCATATAAGTTTAGCATTCATTTCAAGTATTCAACAATAGCTGGTATTCAATTGAGGGGGGCATCTATTTGTAATGATTTATGGAATCCAGAATGAGACAATTAACTAGAAAACAAACGATCCTAAGCCAATTTTGTTTGCCTACAATAAATATAGTTAGCCGTTTAACTATATGCATTATAGTTTAAAATTCCGTCATCTTCTGTTTTTCTCGATGATAAAGAATATGATAGTATAACCAAACATTGAAGAAGTTGTATTGTTAAATGACATTTAGCAATCTTTTTTTTTTATTTTGCGAAAAAAAAAGTTTAAAATTCTTTTTGCTATTATCCCTTTTACTACGTGTTGCAAAATAATGAAATCTCTCCTAATGCAAAAAATTAACACTCATTTATATGATTTTTATGCATTTTTAATGCTTTACAACTTAATATGTAATAAAAAAATGTAATGTTTTTTCTTTCTTTCTATTTTTTTTCTTCTGTACTAAAATACATTTTCTCTAGAGGGTTTTATATTGTTTGCAAGGGTTCAATATCTTGAAGTATAGTTTGTTCCTTCGTGCAAGGTGGGTTTTCTATTTTGCGACCCCATTAAGTTTCCCGCATGGCCTCTCTGGCTAGGTTGGGATATCACACAGTATGGGTTGTCGAAAAATTTAGTGCCCGAATTGTAATTTTCGCCAATAAAAATTTTCAAGTAATTGCGAAAAAAAAAAAAAAAGCTTTTTACGATAAATTGTTAATTTGCCAGGAAAATTTCTATAAATATAAGATGCCCTGTTAATGCAGCCACTCTTAGCTTTCTTTACATTGCCAACCTATTATTAAGATATGTAGAATTTTAGATGGAAAGTAAGAGATAGTGAAACGGGTACTTACGAAACTGTGTTTGTTGGATATGTTGTTGGTTATCTTGAGCTTGTGGAAAGAGACCACCTTCTGCATCCACTGTTCCCCCGTGGAAGGGGAGTCCGGATGTATGTACATCCTCTTGGGCATCTCTGGGTCGGCCTTCCCAGCCACCACCCACCTGCTGTTGTGAAACTTGTAGCGACAGTCGTCTGCAGCTACAATGTCCATCAGCAAGATGTACTTGGCTTTCTTGTCCAGACCGCTGACTCGGACTTTGTAGGCAGGGAACATACGCCTGTCAATCAAAGATAAAACATGTGTTACAAAAGCTTTTTTCTGATTTAAAAAAGTATAAAACATATTAAGGAAAGTTTATTCATTTATTCTTTTTTTTTTTTTTTTGCTTTTGATGCTACATTACAATATAAATTAAACGGTAATAAGCATAATCCGCAATTATGCTACCGGGATCCAACTTTTATTTCTGTGAATTTCTGAATTATTTCTGGAAATTGTATCTAAAAGTACTGAACATATTTCAACCAATTGAAAAAAAATGAAAGTATTACTAATACTTTAAATATATACATTATGTATTATAATAAATATATTGAAAGTATATATATTATATTTCTACATTTACAATTGAAAGTATTACTTAATAAAATACTTTAAATATATATATTGCTATAAAAGACCGAATATTCTCAATGACAGTAATGAAGAATTTTAACATTCTCCTGTGAATGTCGTTTAATGAATAAATGAATGCTGGCTTTCATCAAAGATTATCGAAATTTATCAGATTTCGATCTTTCATGACGATATATAATCACATGTATAGCCTTCAAGTTTCAGTCATTGAGTATAAATATAGGATGGTCATAAAGTCTTTTGCAGATAAAAAGAATTAATATGCAGAAATCATTGAAAATAATACTGTGAAAATTTTACTGTAATTTCTATTAGTCTAACTCATAGCGCAACTAATGAAGAAATATTGACTTTACATTCTATTTTTATCAAAATGGCTTTAACGAAGAAAAAAGGTTAAGGTATTGTTTGATACCATGAATTAAAATTAGCAGTCACTGTTCAGTATCAATTTTGGGGTTACATAAAGTACAGAGTATTTGCAATGCCTGCAAAGATATTGATGCACTCAAAATTAGGATTGTGAATATAACGTCTAGTGTGACAGCCGAAATGTTGGGTGATTCTTAGCGAGAATTGAATAGCGCCTCTACATTCTACGAGATACCAAAGATGTTCATACTGAAATTTAATAATGCAGGTGGTTTTATGAAAAAATTATTAAACGCCTCTACAATATATTGGAACAATCAAATATCAAATTATATATTTTTTTTTGAAAAAAATATTTTGTAATCAGAAAAAAACTTTCTGACCACTCTGTTTAATCGAAATACGCGTGACATGCATTACACATTAAAGTTCAGATTCGAATTTCAATATATGTAAAAAAATCAAAATAAAAGCAGCAAAAAACAATAACAAAAGGAAGAGCAAAGAATATTTTCTAATGTATGAAATTAATTTTCATGTGATCTACGACAAAATTGATAAATGGCAACTTTTTCTTTTTCTGTGATCTGTTAACAGATCCAAATTCATAATTCTTTTGTAAATCAGATTCATCTTTATCAATAAAATAAAACAACATAAAAAAACGAAATTATTTTGAAATGCGTCGCAGAATACATTTTGTTTATCATTAATGCAATTTAAGCATGATTTTTTGCTTATAAGTACACTTTGAATAGATAAAATTATAAATGGATTCTTTTAGTAAAAAAATAGTTATTCATAAAAAAATAAATAAAGATGTTAAAAAAAACCGTTTTTAAACATGGAACCGTAGAATATTTTTGCAGACAAAATGAGTTTCACAGAGAGATAAACTGATTAATTATTAATAAAATTTAATAAAATAATCAACAAAAAAAATCTAAAAAACATTTTGAATTGGAATATTCTGGATACTTGGAGCGTGAAGTGTCTCATCTTCTTATCGTGGGGTACAATTACCAGCACCCTATTATATTATCTTAAGTGTAAATGAAAAATAAAATCGCGTACTTCTTGAAATCAAATAAAAGTGATTGATTTCTGATGACAAGGGTTTTGCTTTTATCAATTTTATAATCTTTCCTTAGATCATTTCATTAAACAAAGGAAGTCAGCGGATCATGAAAGATTTATAATGACATTTACTAAACACTGATTTTTCTAATACAAGCAAACATAAAAAATAATTCCCAGTCTCATCCAGATTCTGCTTTTCAAAGTATTTTCATTCTCATTATCTTACAATGAAAAAAAACCCGACGATTTTTAAATACTCGAATAAAAATATCTGCGTTATTCCTTCAAATCAAATCAAATTGATTGATTTATAATAACACGAACATTGTGGATCGTTTTTTTTGTACATTGATTGATTAATTATCTTGTGCATTTAATTATATAAAGGAAGTCAGTTAAAAAATGAGATTTATAATGGCATTTACTAAACATTGATTTTTCTAATACAAAAAATGAAGCAGGATTAAAAAATAATACTCAATCTTATCAGTCCATTAGTACACAGTTACAAGTCCCTAAACTTTTAAATACTAGGAGCAAAAAATTCACGTTATTCCTTCAAATCTGTCCAAATTTATTGATTTATGACATCAAGAATATTGTTTATCAGTTTTGTAATCATTGATTACTTCGTTCATTTTATTATACAAAAGAGTCGCGAATCTTGAAAGATCTATAATAATGTTTACTAAACATTGATTTTTCTAATACAAAAAAAAAAAAAAAAAAAAATCAAACTTAACAAAATAAACCTAATCTCATCAGTTCATTAGCGCATAGTTTCAAATCCTTAAACTTCTACATACTAGGAGTGAAAAAACCGCGTTATTCCCTTAAATCAAACCAATTTGATTGATTTAAAATAACAAGAATATTGTTGATCAATTTTTTTGCACATTGATTACCTTGTTCATTTTATTGTATAAAGGAAGTCCCATTATAAATCATGTGATTTATAATGGCATTTACAAAACATTATTATTATTTTTTAATACGGGGAAAAAAGGCAATTTCCCAATTTCATTCGTATTATGTTTTGCAAAAACAAGATTTAAAAAAAAAGTTGCCTTTTTTTTTTAACAATATGATTTACTTTCCATCTTACGAAATCTAAATCAAAACACCATCGAGAAATGCAAATAAAAAGCTAACAAGGAACTGCTTTTCATATTAAAACGATTCTGCTTCATTTAGCTTCACAATGTATTGTGTAATCGCATAAATAGAGCCAAACTTAACAACGCCATCAGACTCGCCCATTCGCAAACCTTTTCAACAGGATAAAAAGTTATTGACAACACTTGTATCATTATGATGCTAAACTGCTGTAATAAAAGATTTAAAAAAAATAATAATAAAGGTTCTCGTCGTTAATAAAAGATGAATGGGTAATTCGAATATAACATGCAAGAAACAAATCAACAATAATAAAAACTATTGATTCACATGATCATTTATCCATCAAAATGGCACCATTTTTCCAATATTCCTTGTCCAGTTCGCATCAAAAATGTCAAATTTCATAACAATGTAAATTATTATGAAGGATAGATCTCTTGATTCGAAATTTATATGAAAGGCTACAGTGTTTGCAGTGGGTTGTCAAGATTTTTTGTGTTTGTGTGTTTGGTTTCAGTGCGGTGCTAGTAACGATTGACGAGTGTCGTCCGTCCATTGTTATGCGCGATTCTAACGTGTGGAAAATCGCGTGAAGCTGTTACGGTCTGTAGCCTTCGGGCTGAGGCCCTCCCTACTTTCATTTCTTTTTGCACTCTCGTATCTGTGTTTTTAGTTGCATTTTGATATATGTGAGCGTTCAGCTGTTACGTTTCACGCAAAGGCGAGTGAGGTGGGGTGTTTCCCCTATTGACGTAACGTGTGATCATTGGACATAAAAGCATGAGCAAACGAAATGGATGGGTGGGACAGCACGCATGCGCATAAAATGAATGGTTCATAAGGTGCATTAGAATTCTCAAGCATGTAATTCTTTAATCTTTTTTTTTTTTCTCTCAAATGAATGAAAGTAAGTTTTGCATCAAAATAGCTTTCGTAGTAGAATATAGTTTTCCTTTTATGCACAGTTTCCCAGGTTAAATCTTTTGTTCCCATAGAAATTTCCACAAGGATTTAAGGGGGGGGGGCATCTTGCAACATGTTTATTTAGTCAATTGAATAAGTGGTTATTTAAAATTTAGAATCCTGGTAAAAATAAGAAAGGCAATATTTTAATTTTTAGTTAGACAATGTTGAAAAGACTTACTACTTACTGAAGAGATTATGCAGAATAGATCATCAGCCTAAAAGATACTAAATAGCGAAATCTTGTTCAATACCAAATACAAGTCTCTCTCTCTTTTTATACACACACACACATACACACAGCCAAACAGATTACGATTTAGAAAAATAAAAGAGAAAGGAAACACATATAGAACACACATAGAGAAAACTGTTAATAATGCTTAAATGTGAAAAATAAAATATCTACTTATAACTAAACTTGTTATACGTCTTAACTAAATTTCTTCATAAGTAAATAATTTTTTGATGTGAAAAACAAAATAAACACACATTATACAAAAGCAAGACGATTTCTTTTTAAAATAATATCTAAATTCTAAAACTAATTTCAAAAAAAAAATGCCTTTGCATCATTTTAAATATGTGAAATTTTCTTTTCAGCTCATAACATTAAAGTATATAAAATTATGTCAGAAATTAATTTAAATGTACTATAATATGATTGAAACTTTTTACTCAGACAGAGGTTTAAATCATTAAGATATAACAAGGACCACGAATCGATGTCCAATAATTCTAAGAATCATACAAAATTTCGTGCAATTTAGAAATTGATTTAAAATTATATATATATATATAAAAGGGGAAATTTTTCTATTGTGTGTTATAAAAATGAAAAAAAAAACGATGTCATTTTTTTTTCATTTTTATTACATATAAATACATACAATGATTTCTGCCTTTCACACAACTTTATTATTATTTAATTCAAAAAAAAAAAAGATGTTAAATAGTTTTGATTGAATTTTTTTCGAAACAGATAAGCAGTGGAAACTGGTATTTTAATTAATAATTTGGCACTTTCAGATCATTAAATTGTAAGCTCTAGCTGACATAGGAGAAAGAATTGTAGATCCAGAAAAAGGTATTAAATACCATTACTGTATTATACCATACTAAACACCATAAATACCATGGTATAAATATGGTATTAAATACCATTTTAAAAAGAATAATAACAAGGAATATGATTGTTGACAGTTAAAATTAAATCTTATTCATATAAGTCTAATCAAACTAAACAAGAAGTATTCAGGCACTTCCTGCGCGATAACTACCTAGATCACTATCCGATTCTGTATACATACTTTCCAGAGAATACATTTTCAATTTTAGAATTAGAATGATAAAAAGAAGAAAAAGAAAATAGTGTAACCAATGGAGAGAAAAATGGAGTTACGATGCTATAGTTTATAGAAAAGTGATAGTATTTTAACTCCTTCAATATAAATTAGTACATGAATTAATCTTTTTCCTTTTATGAAACTAAGATTTTAGAGAAAAGATACCAGTTTAAGCAGATGAGCGTTTATGAGAATAATCACAATACTTCTGGTACGCTTAATACATTTCGATAAGTAAAACGCATGACTTCAGTACCTACTATTACAAACTCTGGGAGGATGATTTTGCGTCTTAAAGAAAGAAAAAAAAATGTAGTAAGAAACCAAATGGAATGTAGGAAAATGAAGAAATTGGGATTGAAGTTGTCGAGTAGGCTATAACCAATCCACACGATAGCAGTCGTCAATATTTCAGTTTAATAACTTTTCATTTTATCTTAAAAGAAAAAAAAAAATGTTGCTGGTGACTTAACAACTTATCTTCTCAGTACAGTCATTTTCCTCTAGCGGTCAAAATATGAATATACTCCTCCCCCCTTTGAAATCGAAACGGTATACTCAAGAAAGTACATGTACAAAATTTACCTATAATTTTGGCACAGAAAGTAAGCGCATGTTTAATTTGGATCACTTTGCTTATCAATTACATTCAAATAAACTAATGTGAAAGAACATTTAATAGGAAGCAATGATATATCCATATTTTCCCCATGGTGCATTTTAAGTAGTGATTGTCCATATTTAATTTTATTCTTCCAGTTACAGATTTAAAAAAAAAAAAGTTGTTTTGGATAGGAAAGAAAGAAAAAGAACTTCCTTATATCTCTTTTTCCTTTTTGGAATGAATCATCTCAAACAAAGCGATACGTTTGCAGAGTTCTTCAGTAATTAATTAAACTGGGAATCATTGCCAATGACGGAGGATCCACCCAACAAATCCCAACTCGCATCCAATCCCAGGGCGATGCTTGACCCTTCCGTTGCCCGGGCAATCGAAGAGCATGACCAAGAGGTCGATCGATTTTATTCTTCCCGCGATTCTTGGACATTCATTCCGATCCGAAACCGTGCGTGTGTCTGACAGTCCCCGGCATTATCCCAGACGAATATCTACCTATCTGTAGTAGTGCTGCCACTGATAATAATCGTTGCCTAACAGGGTGGAGTCGGTAGCAAGTGTTGTCAGCAACCGCACCCCCGTGTTACCACAAGGGGAAGATCACGTTTCTCAGAGATCTCTGAATGAGATTGTATAGCATCAAAGTTGTATGACACCAGCTAGGCTTCTTAAGCAGTCGTCTCCCTCCCCCTTTCGCTTCGACAATGAAGTGGGTAGTAAATTATGGCGCAAGAATTATCGACCTACTGATGATTATCTTCTGAGAAACAGTGAATACTTGGGTTGCACTTATTAAAACTGATTATTAAGGAAGAAGCGTGTTATAGATGAATTTCTTAAGCGTGTATCAATCAAATATGAAGTGTTGGGGAGCTAGTTAAATACTTGGATGACAGAAATGTAATCTTCATCAGGGGAAAAAAAGAGAGGATGCATTTTATTTGTTTCTTTTTGCATTACAACGACTTTTATCGTGTTATGCAAATAAGGCAGTGGAAAATGAATAATTCATAACAATATCAAAATGATGTTAATGCACATTTGAAATCGATTAGATATTTTTTTTTTATTTGAACAGTGGAACTCAGCTGATTTTAAATTGATGGGCACTCTATAAAAATGTGATTAATTCACAAATTTGGTTAAAAAAATGAGCTTAGCAGAAAATGGAAGTAAATTTTATTTTTAATATTAATTTTTTTCATAAATAACAGTTAATTAAAAGATAACTAAAAAGTTTTTTTTTAAGAAACGAGAACAATTGCCAGTAAAAATAATTTATAATTTTAAATATAAAGAAATTCATTAAATAAATAAATAAGTAATTAAAAATATTTTTAATACAAAAGTTGTAGAAAAGAACTTTAAAACAAACAGTACTATTTGATATCTAATATATTCAAATTTAAAAAAAATGAGACATTTTTTGATGGAATACAATACCTCGCAGCAAAGCTCTCAAACGGATCAAATCTAAAACAGAAAATTTAATAAGGGAAAAAGATTTAACTGAATCTCCGATACTTTTTAACTTCGCTACAAATACTCAACAAAAATGCATTAAATACCGAGGAAGTCGTATTTTCGTTTAGGAAGTTTCAAACGTGAGAAAACATATCTCTAATCTATAAAAAATCTACTATGGAATTTCAAATTCACATTCACCTTTTAAATCGTTTGCATTTACAAAAAAAAAAAAAAAAAAAAAAAAAAAAAAACTTTTTGGCAAGCTGGAATAGAAAGGTAGATTCCTTTACATCTGACTTACTATCTGGCAACATAAATTTTTGATGTTAGAAGCAATCAAAATTAGAGCGTGAAAATCCCTTTTCAGTCCTTAACTTCAAAGATATTGCAGTTGTCGAAAAATTTTAAATACAAAAGTTGTTCGTCTTAATGAGGCGTTAACTTGGCTAATTGGGTTTATTTTTATATCTTCAATATTAAGAAATTTATAGCGAAATGAAAATTTCAACCACCCCTACTATTTCCACCCCCTTTTAAGCAAGATGGGCAATTTGTGAGCAGGACTGGTATTTTTTCATTTCTAATAACATATACCAAACCATTTAAAATCTAAACAAAATTACTCTAATTGTCTTTTTTTGCAAGATAAAATGGGCAAAGAGTTATACGAGTTCACGCGCGCGCGTACTCACGCACGCACGCACACACTTACGTACGTTTACTTCTAGGGACCATGGTCGGAGAAATTTTCCCGAAATCTTGTCATGAGAACCATTGCAATAGGTACTCTTCCTATAGGAATCTACCTAAAAAAGTAACCAGCAATGTTTTATAGTATGCCGAGGAGAGAGAGCATTAATGCTCAGGAACTAGATTAGGTAGAGTGGCGAGCGTAAAGGCAAGACGAAATATTATTAAAAGGGAAATTTAATTAGGGAACAGCAGAATGAGAAAAATTAACCACCAATTAGATTCACATTTCAAATCGCTTGTATTAAAAAATTATACATGTATATTCAATGGTATAGCAAGAAAGTGATAAGGGTTGGGTTATTGCGGGAAATTTTAAATTCTGCTACGTCACTATAAATGCTCACCAGAAATGAATCGCATAGCTAAATATCTACATTTACGTAGTTTTTCGTGAAAGGGAAAACACATGGAAGAAAAGAGGAAGTGAAATTTCCGTTCGAAAGGAAATGAGCATCTGGTTGAAGAGTGAGGGATACAGATAATGATCAATCATTCATGTATAGATGATGCTTCAGGTCAGGAGATGCAACCGAAGATAGCATGTGAAAAATCTGCTGATTACGAAATAATTACACTGTAATCAACTGCTTTATTGGCATCTGATAGAGAGCACTTAAACCTTGAATTCACACGGTAATTGTTCCTAATTTTGATATATGGTCGTGGCTCCAATACCTTATAACAAGGTGAATAATATTTCATCTGTAATTTCGGACAAAATTTATCGATTTTTCACTTCATCATTCAATTGTTCTCTGTGAATGAAATTTTGAAATGAAAAGCAAAGAATCAATTTTGGAGTTATTAGATGTAAAATTGGACTCGTATTTAGGAATGAGATTACTTCGTTAAATTTGTCAGGATGTAAAACACAATTAAAACATATACATGTTTCTTAAGTGAATTAATTTTAAATAATTTGTTTTCCTCGTATCAGTAAAATGTATTTACATGTCAGAAAATCTTGATGATCTAATCCTCTGTTATATAACATATTGCCTCTGTTATATAACATATTGATCATGAAATACTACAACAGCATAGGTCTTAGATTCTTCAGATATTTTAAGTATTATAACTAAATGTTTTAAAGTACACTATTTTTACAAATAACAATAATAATACTAATCGTCAGATTTTATGTTAATCTAGCCTGGATTTTTGCGTCCTATGTTTGAAAATAATTTCCTTTGTAATAAAAATACGATATTTATAATTTATTTAAATACATAAAATATTTAAGCATTCTTATTAATATTCTTTTACAAAATTCAAAAAATATGTTGTTTAAAAATATAATTTACTATATGAATTGTCAAAAGACACGAATCAACATCTCCTTTTAATAACGGATTAAATCAATCAAATAATTCACAAAAATAGTTTGAAAAATGTTCCAAAATTCTAACATAACTTTAACTAACAAACTCATACCTCATTTTCCCCTCTGCAAAATGGATAAATCTCCAAAGAAAAATGTTTTAAATTTAAATCTTTGCTCTTGAACTCCGAAACAGTTCTTTTTATAATTATGCTTTTATAAATATTGAGAACAGCATGTTTTTATTCATTGATTTCAGATTGCGGGTTTTTGAATGCCTTTTCTGTTTTGAAACAAGTGGACATTAACTCTTTCTAGGATTGTTCAAAATATATTTGTGACCAAATTCAATAATTTTACTACGCAATTATTTAGAAAGACTTAAATTTTCACCAAATATTTCGATAAAAAAAACATAAATGTTTTCAGTTCCGAATCTCATTCCATAATGAAGTATCTTGATTTGTTAATTTGTAAGTAACTAAGCACATTAATTAGCAAACTAAATCAATATTTTCTAATCAATTCAAAGAATTGCTCTACTTAAAATAATCCAATTCCAAAAATATTTTAAGATACCATTACTAGAAAAAGAAGTGACCTATAAGGGTGTATTTTCCGACCATTAGTTTTGTTACCTATTCCCCACATACACCACTACAAATCTGATCATTACGTGTGGAATAACAGAAAAGGACAGAGAAGTAAAACTATCTCCATACTGATTAAAAAATAACTTAAAATATTCGTTATGAGAATAGAGAAGCAACAACTGGACCTATCTTTAGAAAGAAAAGGTAAAAAACAAAACAAAACAGCTAGTTTAGAATACATATTGCCTAATACGGCAAAGGTTAATTAGATTCCATAGTTTGTAATAGCTATTTTATTTTCTGACAGCTTTTGAGAATTTAAAAAAAAGGAGGCGAATGTGCATTATAAAAGCAACTTGCCCAGAGAATAATACATTATTAAATATGAAATTGATTTTCTGTGTATTTTCCATTTAATGTTTTTAGAATGTTTACTATAAGATAAAATAAATTATTGTGGAGACCGTTTTTTTCTCTCTCTCTTGCATTCAGTTTCATATGAATCTTTCATATACTTCTAGCGTGCAATAGCTTGAAGATACAGTTAAGTTACTTGGTGAAATCAAAATTATTAGAAACTATAACATTATTTTCTCCATTTTTGAAAAAAAAATCATCAAAATTATTTTTTATATTTTATATTTATTATCGTTTGAAGAACATTAATTAACAGTGTCATTTCCGAAATTCCCAATAAAAATATTTTAGTATGCGAAACACCTTCTGGAAACAAAAATATTTCAAATGAGCAGCCGTGGAAATCTTTTTTTAACATTTTATGTAAATTTTGTAGCCTAATTTAAAAAAATCAACAATTTTATAGCACAAACTGAAGAAAATTCGAAAGAACGTCTACAAAAAAAATTAAATTAAATTTGAGAACAATAGATCATAAGATAAAACACGTGGTCTCCCAGAAACTTTCAGAGGCATTCTCCAATTAAATTCCTATCCCTCTGCCCTTCCCGCATAAAATCGTGAACCTTAAGTACAGCCGCGAATGCCTT
The DNA here is from genome assembly GCA_026543865.1 of Argiope aurantia. Classification (NCBI taxonomy): domain Eukaryota; kingdom Metazoa; phylum Arthropoda; class Arachnida; order Araneae; family Araneidae; genus Argiope; species Argiope aurantia. The sequence continues at coordinate 473,070 of JAPMOR010034064.1, forward strand.
GTATGAAATTGGCAGGCAATAGTTACAAAATACTGATTTTTGGCCTGAATCTGTCAGGTGAATCCATATTTTGGCCACTTTTTTACCACAATACAAGTAGGGAACTACAGTTGCAGTCACAAGATAACATAATAGATTCATTGATTTAAGTCTTTACGTTTATGAGTTGTTATGTTGACATGCTTGTGAAAGTACAGACGACAGATGAGCAATACTTTAACAGATTTGATTCAAATTTTAATAAGAATCTACATTTTAAATGTTTAGCCTGTGTGCCAAATTTTATTTAGCTAGCTCTTTATATTTTGAATTTATTGTATTTGAACAGCTTGACTTTCTCAGGACTTTCTATGGATCTTAAGTCCATATACGGAATTTCATCTGTCTAGCTCAGAGCGTATTTGAGGTCATGGACTCGCAGAGAGACAGACAAAATGCCAAAAATATATTTTTCGAACTCAAGGAGATTTGAAATTTGAAGATTCGATAAAACATCGAATTCGAATTTTTTAATGATTATAATACTTACTCTATATTTCGTGCACGAGAAAGTAAAAATTATTTTTAGTGATAAATTATAAATTGTATTCTGAACTTAAAAGTAATAAATGATAAAAACAAAATTTTTAAGAGATAAGATTTTTTTTTTATTATTATTATTATTGAAGTAAAAATTAGCATCGAAAAATATGGAGGAGAAAATATAAATCATAAAAGTTTGCAGCGTTGAAAGCAATAAGAAAAATTAAAATTTAATCGATATCTAAAAAAACAAAATTTAATCGACATTGAATATCATAAGAAAGAAAATTCTCATAGTTCCCCTTCTGAAAATGATTAAATTCTTATACAATACCATACAAAAATAACTGAAATGTCAATTTACTAAGAACTAGCACATGGCTGCATGCTGTTTAAAAACACTATTTATTAATTATTTTAATTTAATACATGAATAAAAAAGCAATTTACTGTTAATAAATATATTAAAAAAAATCTCCACTCCCATAGCTGTTGCCTTTTAAAGAAATGTCATCTGGCAGTGTATCAGAATAACGTTTGTCTGAGGTCACCATAGCAGTAAAAGGAAGACCAGATAGTGAGAGGTATGGTTGCGAAAATGCTGCCAATTAGGACCCAAAACCGCGAGTGAAGTTTTATTTATATAATTAAAGGATATCCGCCGAGTCTATGAAAGGGGTGAAGAACTGGTCCAATTAAAAGCATCTGATAATAGTATCAAGAGTAATACATGCTCGATGACACGTACGTAACAGGCGTTTATTTATGGTTATACTGGATGAGTGATGTATTCCACACAATGAATTTAAAAGCATTTTGCCCTTTTTTTTTTTTTTTTTTTTTTTGAAAAACGGGTTTTGTCGGAAGTATGCAAGTTAGTCAGCGGTACACGATTGATGTAAGGTTTTAGTTATATTCTTTCTCTCTATATCTCTCTTTGCTTTTTTTATTTTCTGATGTACGAAGCACACAAAGAGACAATATTGTCATCTTCTGAAAATTAGCTTGGATTGTTTGGATTTTTTTTCTGACGCAAGAGGCATGATTTTGACTATACTGCGCCAAATGAGTGTTAAAATCCTTATTTTTTTAACCTTCATTTAAAAATTGGAACTCGAGATCATATTTCAGAAATCACTGAATCTGGGGGGGGGACCTATTTTGGTATTATACCTTCTGTCTGTGAACACGGTAACTCTATAACGCTTTAAGCTGAACAGGTGAAATTTGGTGCATATTTATACCAAATTGGCAGATTTCCATCAAATTAAGACGGGAATCTATTCAGAACATGTCTGTTTGTCAGGCTGTTCGAGTACAAATGAACACGATAACTACAAAGCGTAAAGAGCTAGATAATATTTGGTACACAAGTTTAGCATCTATAAAAAAGATGTTAATCAAAGTTTAAATCAAATCCGTTAATCTATCTATAGTACCTATGTGGCCGGTACTTTCGCAAATAACGCAATAACTGAAAAACGCAGTGATAATGCACAACAAAATGAAAACGCAACGGTATTTTCGGTTGGTACTTTCGCAAAAAAACGCAATAACTAGAAAACGAAGTGATAATGCGCAACAAAATGAAAACGCAGCGGTACTTTCGCAAATCAAAGCAATAACTTAAAAACGCAGTGATAATGCACAACAAAATGAAAACGCAACGGTATTTTCAGTTAGTACTTTCGCAAATAAACGCAATAACTAGAAAACGAAGTGATAATGCGCAACAAAATGAAAACGCAGCGGTACTTTCAGGTTGGTACTTTCGCAAATAAACGCAATAACTAAAAAACGCAGTGATAATGCACAACAAAATGAAAACTCAGAGCAATGTAAGAAAAATTTAAATAAATCAAATTTGGTTTATAGTTTAGTGACTACAATTAAAATACCATGTTCGAATTTTCGTTTCAACAAGTCTGGGAATAAGTGGAGTTCAAGATATAAATTAGTTTTTTGGCTACTTGTGTATTAACCACATGCCAAAGGATAAATCGCCCTAAAATCGCCAAAGACTACATGGTGATTCAATAAAAATGTTAGATTGAAGCTAAAGTTCAATATTTCATATTTATTGTTCGCCAATGTATGCAAAGCATGCACGATCAGTGGGAGAAGGGACAATACCTTTATAAGAGAGTATTTGGGAATATTTTCGGGAGAGTAAGATTTTTTTTTGAAAATATTTAATTGAAAATTTATGTAATGAGATATTTTCTTTTCAATGTTTTTCTATCTACAAAACTTAACAAGATTGCTGTAAAGTTTTTTTTTTTTTCAATCTTAAATTTTGTCCTAAAGTCACCGTTCAGAATTCTAATAGATGTTTTATATCTAAGTGTGTCAAATTAAAATGCCAAATGTTCCAAATAATAATAAGAAGAATTAAATACAGAAAATTTCAACTTTTAGGAGATTCAAACTTCTATTTATATAAGCACAAAATAAAGTACAATGTTCAACATTCTTTTTTTTATTTTCATATTTTAATTTTTTTTTACAAATTTTGTAATTAAATCTCCTTTATTTGGATTTTTTTAACTATTTGTATTTTATCGCTTTTACGATGCGTATATTAATGCTTGTTCTTTCAAAACCTCAATATCTTGGGATTTTTAAGAAATCAGCCCCCTTACAGAAAAAAAAAAAATCCCTGGTTTGAATAAGTCTTTTGATAAAGTCTATAGGCCGGATTTTTGTGTTTCTTTTTTTTTCCCCATTTGTATATTAATTTATTCTTTATTCATAAATGCACCATAATCTTTAATATAATGCTTTTGTATTTGGGATAAATTTATTTTGTTTTATCTTTTATTATTTTATGATGTTCTTTAATAAACTATTACTTATATATCATTGTTGCAATGATTTTATTGTGATAATGATGTTGATTACGGTTCACATGATATGGATATACCACAAAACGAATTAATTAGTTAATAAGAAATTTGAATGCTGTTATATATCGCTAAATCGAAACTCATAGGATGTAGAAGATAATTGGTGCTTTTTCACAACTATGGATGTCCAAAATCAGTTGAACACGCAAAATAACATGTGCAATAAGATCTGCTTTTATTTTAAAGTTTCTGCTTATAAAATAGAATAAAACGTTATGTAGACGGAATTAAATGATAATATATTTAAATAAAAGAATTAAAAAAAGCTTTTAACTTCCTAAAATAATGCTTTTAAGCGTCTTTTTTTTTTCTTTTTTCTTTCTTTTCAGATTTGTCTGTTTAAAGAAAGGATATTAAAAATAAAAATTATTTCAAGCAAAAACTTTTTACGTGATTTCAAATATTAAATTATAAATGTTTTAAGCTATAAAAAATTTGAATGAAGATCAAATCGCAAACTAGTTTATATTTCCGGATAATTTAAAAGCAATGAATGTTGCGATAAGTCAATTTATAGCAGGTGTTCTGCAAAAAGTGAACTCGCCAAATGACTAATGATTGCATTAATGATATTAGGTTGATTCAATTTAAATTGTAATGAGTTCACTATATGTTTGAAACCGAATAAATAGAGACGTAGCAGTTATAATAATTATTAAAAACTTTCAATATGATTTATCGATAATTTTGTTTCATTACATATTAATTCATTATATAATAAATAATTTCATTTTAATATTCAATTGTAATAGGTTTAATAAATTTTTGAAATCTGATAATTCGATATTTAACAAATTGTGATTATTATTACAAA
>JAPMOR010034069.1:7872-21150 GCA_026543865.1 Argiope aurantia
TCTCGCGATGATAAATGCAAGCAGAACTGTTAGTAAAAAAAAACGTCATTTGGGAATTATTAAATTTCACAATGTAACAGAATGTATCAGCAAAACAATTTTTTCGATAGAAATTCTCTTTTGTTAATAATAACCAAAATAGCTACCGAATATGTTTCGTCACACATTCTGTATTGTTATTCCATTTTTGTCCTGAATACAAACTGTTATCCGGTATAATACAGATAAAAAAAATAATCAGACTGATATTCGGTATCAAGTTGTTCTTGGTAATGGAAATATTATTACTGACTCGAAAAAAATCCTTAAAAATTTAAAATAGGCTGAAAAACAGAATTATTCAGCAAGGAACATTGACATTCGAAGAATTCATACATAATTTTTCACATTAAGATTTTATTCCATTGTTGAAACACATGTTAACATGAAACATTGTTGTGTAGAACACAATTTTTCAATGGAAAAATAATTATAAGAACGATTTAAAAAAAAATAGGTAAGCAGCTATTTTCGTAAGATATTGCATGAGACAAATTCTAAAAAATTCTGTATTTTCATTAAATTAGTTTTTTTTGTTAGTTTTTTTGCTTCGGAAAGTAGATGGTTTGATTTTACACAGGAAATTTTTTCCCCTCAGGCACAGATTTCAGAAAAATGCCTAACACTTAAAATAAGGTTCCTGATATCATAAATGCATCACAGCTCTATTTGAATGCAACTTTTATTTAGATACACAGATTTCGTTGAAAGCCAATATACAAACCGACAGCGTTCAAGAAATAATAGAATGCAATCCTTTTTCCATCAACAATGATATTTAAAAAAAAATTAGTTATTGATTCCCTCTTTATATTCGTAGACTGTTTCTGACAGTAAAAAAATCAGGAGTATGCAATGATAAAAACTATACATAGTTATTTTTAATGTTTATTTAGTATTAATGTTTTAAAATTAGGGAAATACTTTGCCCTCATTTTGAATATAAATTAAAAAGAGCAATAGTTCGATAATCGAAGATTAAAAATGTACAATTATTATTATTGTTACCCATCTTCGACGACCAGCTGCTCGTCTAACTTTTATTAATATTAACTTAATCATAGTAATCAATTTTTATGATCTATGTATTATAATAAACAAAAAAGTTGTGTTGTGACTCATGGTACTTCACAAGCCCGCTGACAGTTATATGTCAGCGATTTAAGCCAAGTGAGCGTCTCTTGTTTTTTCAGTAGCGCCAGCTGGGGCCAAGAGTACGACTTAGCTACTTCATGCGTCACATTCGCTTGCACAAGCCCTTTTTACAGGGGGGCACATTCACACACAGAAGAGGAACAATCATGCCTGAACCGGGTCTCGAACCCGGGACGCCCAGATGACGGGGCAGACGCGCTACCCCTATACCAGGAAACCGGCACCAAAAAAGTTTTATTTTAAATTATACTTTCTCAATAAAATGAATCAGCTACATTTGCATAAAGGGAAATCAATTAGCGAATAAAACAGGTAGAATCATTCTTTTTGGGGCTGGGAGCTCAGTCAGCTCTTGAACCTGCAGAGAAATGGGCAAGTGATCGTTGATGATGTGTCTAGAGGCTATGAAATAAAAACATAAAATAAGTCATGAATATCTGAAATAAAAATTTAAAATTTCTGCTAAGTGGTTGTGGAATTCTGTCACTTTTTAAACGCCATACAGAATGTATAATGACGTAATATTTCTAAGATTTATCTGGAAGATTGGGATTAAAGGTCGATAAGCGCCCACCAGTGATTTGTCTAAATATCATGAAATTTCGTATGAATAGCATTTTTGATAAAATCAGGATAGTAGTTGGGGCTTGGTGGATAGATTATTTGATTTTTCCATTAATGATTTAAATGGATTCTAAGTATCTTTGTCGGAATGGAGCGGTGATTTCCGATAATTAACGTAACAAAAATTGCACCATTATATTTTGTAAAAATAAGTACTTTTTTTTTAAAAAAATTCAGCTTGTAACACTCTCTAATAATGCCAATGCACCAACTAAGAGCCAACCCCCTCGAACTGTAACATTCTCTAATAATGCCAGTGCGCCAACTTCCTCGCCAATCCAAAGTACGGCAGTATGATTCTAGCTGCAAGACTGTGAGCATGTAAACCTACCGATCTGATGTTAAGCTGTAAATTTAAGTATTGACTAAATGTAGAATTGTTGTTGTGTAACTGCAAGTGTAATGCATTGTATAACTGTTTATCTATTAAATTATTTTAAATTGTAACAGCCCGTTTTCATGCATTGCTCTTACAACCTGCAATTAAAAAAAAAGCAAATAATCCTAGACAATGACCATTTTAAATTCAAAGAATTCATGACTAATAAAATAAAATATTAACATTATTGAAAAAGCAATCATACACATATAAAGATATAAAAGAGAAAGTTGTGATTCCAGATTTTAGATCTACAAAATCAATCAAACTGAACAAAAGGGACAATTAAAATTTCACAAGCCAGGAGCAAAAATACTAAAGCTTAAATTTAAAAAAAGCTGCTGAAATGTTCTTTAACTTTTTTTGATGAAAATTATTCGAATGCTGGGTTTGTCTTTTTCACACAATCTTCCAAGAATCTCTGCCTTCCCATAGTCAAGAACAATGGAATGATTCGGATCATTAGGCAAGATGGAATGAAGTTATCAACAAAAATGTGACGGAAGCCAAAACATTGCAGTGCTTTCTCACCGGAAAGAAATTGGGGGAAAAATGATATTCTGACTAATTTTATTTTCCGCTGTGGTTTTGTGGAATTTCTCATGTTTAATTACTACTATTATCTTGGTACAGCTTCCTTGGCTAAACACCAGGAGCAGGTTTTTAAACTGAAAAAGTTATTAAGCAAGTTCGTGCACCAGAAGGTAAATTAGTTTCTGCGATTGAAAAAAAAAAATATTAAAAAAAAACCTAATGGGAATTCCAAATTTTAGGGAAATAATTATTTTGCATTTAATATCAAATAAAGCGAAAATAAAAAAAAAGTAACGTGATGAACTAAAAGAGAAGAAATACTGGTTCTTTTAACAAACATTGTAAGGATTAACAATTTATAAAAAAATGTGTGTGTTTTTCTTGTTTTTTGCAGAATAAATTTCATGTCAAAACAGCAGTTTGTCAATATTTGAGGTCACGTGCTATACTGTACCTTGAAAAAAAATATTTAAAAAAACCTAATGGGAATTCCAAATTTTAGGGAAATAATTATTTTGCATTTAATATCAAATAAAGCGAAAATAAAAAAAAAAGTAACGTGATGAACTAAAAGAGAAGAAATACTGGTTCTTTTAACAAACATTGTAAGGATTAACAGACAATTTATAAAAAAATGTGTGTGTTTTTCTTGTTTTTTGCAGAATAAATTTCATGTCAAAATAGCAGTTTGTCAATATTTGAGGTCACGTGCTATACTGTACCTGCATCAGAGAAAAATCATTAGCGGTATAAAAAAAAAACTTTTAAAAGGGGAAAAAAATTTGTTTAAAAAAATAATAATAGTTTTAAAACTAACTTTTAATTTTGATGAACTAAAAAGTGTAAAATTTGTGCTTATTTCTTGATTAGAAAAAACACTTCAACAGACAAAATTCTAATTTAACAATTTTTAAGATGGATCCCAAAACGCAATCGCAAGATTTATGAATGAATTTAACGGATTAATTTTAAGATAGTTTCTGAATTATATAAAAGAATAAAAAAATTTCTATATAATACAAATAAAAAAAATATGCTGATAATAATAAGTTAGGGCATCGTTTAATATCATACTCTTCATAACACTGCGAGATCAAATATGTAAATCAAATCTGCGCTTTTAATTTTATTGTTGTGATATTTTATTTTATCTTTCATTAAAAGTTAAACTGTTTCACATTAAGATAACCAATGATTGAAGGATTCAGATTTGAAATCTTTTACGTTTAAAACATGTGTATAATTAGCAGAAATTCATTTAAAAACGGCATACAGAGTACAATGTTGATGAGCCGAATTAATGGTAAAAATAAAAATGAAAAACGAAAAATTGGCTATGGAATTAAAGAAATATAACATTTTATTCATCGATATTTTAAAGAAAACATCAACATTTTGTGGCATGCATTTCTGCTTGATTAAAATTGTGAAATAAAAGTGGTAAATTCAGAAAATACCAAACGTGAAAATATTGAAAAATCCTCACCCCACCTTAAAAAAACTGCCATTGCTAGCAGCAAAATTCTTCACACGGGCGCCAATTTTATACACTATTTTAAACAAGTTAGAAGATTATCACACAATTTTCATGTTTATCACATTATGTATTTGATACTTTAGCATAAAAACGAATATTTTTTAATTAATCAATTACCACTTTAGTTTTCAATTATCTATGCAAACATTGAGGGAAAACATATAAAATGAGAGTATATTGTCTTGATATTCATAAACCAAGTCTGAAAAGCAAACTGTATAGCCTAAATGGCTTGATAAATTATTATATGCTACTAGTTATATTTTGATACTTTAATTGTTACGACTGCTTAATTTTATGTTTTATATTTTCAGTGACGAAAATCAAGCACCATCTATCAATCGTGTTTCGCGCATGAGTAAATCTTGTGTTTTGTGTAAATTCTATATCAGTTAAACATACGAGAAATTAAACTATTGAAAAAACAGCAAGCACCACAAAACAGCAGGATAGGGAATAATTAACAAATATTTAAAACTAAAGTATATTTCGAAAATAGAAAAAGATAAAAGTGTTATTAATATTTAAAGTAGAAAATTCGATATAGCATAGAAGTTGTTTGAGGGACATGCTACGATTCATTTACTATATTTATTTAACAGTTTATCATGCTTCAAAAAAGAAAATTCTATTTTTCTTATTTTTTTCTTATAATCTTATACTAACCTTATTTTTTAATTTCTTCAAATAAATACAGTTAATCAAACAAGAGCCGAATGTCAGTCTGATTTATGCATATGCTAACATAATTTTGTGAACAAATTTTAAAAACAGTTTAAGCAGGACATTATTTTATATAAGCAAGCGATTTTGAAATAAATGAATCGAATTGTAAATAGAAATCGAATCCCATCACAATCAAAATATAAGTTCCCAGAGTGAACTTTACTTGTTAAAAATATGGTGTCCATTAAAAATGTAATTGTATTCCAAAAACTGCCCAGAGAAATTCTGCAATTTTAAATTTTTAATTAAATTTTAGTGAGCATAACACATTATTTTCTTACCATACGCATAATATAATTTTAAATAAAAACCCTTATTTCTAATAATATGTCATATTTAACAGAAAAACACTAAGGAATCTTTTCTAAAATTCTGAAGAACATTTGAGATTAAAATAAAATATGTTACCTTCTCTTTTTCGTTACAAATTTAATCCTTTATAAATAGACTAAACCAAAAATTTCTTGGGAAAAGATGTAACGACTTTTTTTTTGTGTAAACCCTATTTAATTTAAATTGTGCATTGATATTCACGTAAGATGATAGCTAAATCGCTTTAAGTCCACTTTTTAGTTGCGAAGCAATTAAAAGTAGTTAATAAATCAGGCGAGAAGACATTAACCATCCATTAACTAAAAGAACCAATCTTCTTAACTATTTTAAAGTTGTCTGATGTAAATAGAAAAAGAGTAAAAAAGACGTTACAAGTTGTCAAACCAATATTAGATAATTCCTTCACGTTTTAATCCATCGTTCTTTTTTGGCAAAGTGACAAAATAGTTTATGAGACAGATACTTCACCTTCAACTTCAGCTTCTTCAGACACGGAGATTACTTATTACAAGAGGGTGTGAAGATGGAGGTTTTAATTCCAGTTTTATGTTCACTGAAAAATTTGGAGACTATTTTTAAAGTAACAGGCTTGAAAAATAAATCTCCTTCGTTTTAGAATTCATTAAGCTCAAAAAAATTAAGGAGAACAATTTCATTATGAATTAATTCTTGTTGCAATCCATTAGAAAAACCGATACGATTTTATACGAGAATTTTCTTAGCATAAAAAAGATCGATGAGCAGCAATGTTCTATACCCATATTAAGCACTAACATTTTTTTTAATGAAGCAATAAATCTACTTCTTGAATGTCAAAGAAACTTAATGGACGTATTAAATATTTTGATTTTTCAAATTGAATTCATTTAAATTAAATTTGAAATTTTTCTAATTTTAGAACTTATTTTTTCAGTATCTTTAATTCATTACCATTATTATTATTTTGCAAGCAATGCTTTCGTGTCATGATTTTTTCCAAGAACATTGTGAAAAACTCCTTTTAAATAAATTACACCATATATTGGTGTTTTATTTAAGATTATTTATTCAAAAATTTCACTTTTTTCAATAAAAAAAAGAACGTATTTTCAATTTAAATATCTTATTAATTGTACCTTTATTTAAAAGATTATTTCAGGAATTTTTGAATTACCAAGAATTATTCAGTAATTTTATGAAGAAAATTGCAATTATTTTTTGTAAAAATCTTTTTCATACAACTAAAAATATTGTATTTGTTTTAATTAATTCCTTTATCTAACCGTATTCACATGGCTATTTGTTAAATATTTAACAACTTATTTGATTTCATTGTCCTCATTTTTAAGCCAATTTTGTTTCTAGAAGGTGATTATTTTGACACAGATTTTGAATGACTAACTTTATTTTTAAAAGTTTGTTCTTAATATATTGCAGCATGAAAAATTTAAAAATTCAAAAAAAATTATAGTAAAAATATAAAATCATATGGAAAATGATGCCATTTTCCGCATTCTATTTTAAATTTACAAAATTTGAAATAAAAATTGATTTAAATAGTTTCATTATAAAAACTATTTCAAAATTTGAGTAATTAATATAAAGCAAACCAGTTTACAATTCAGCAGTCGGTACTAAATTGCATAGAAAAGAATGGCGAGAGAAAAATTTTCTTCGATCGCAGATTAACTTCAAAATGAAGATACTTCTTCACCTAACAGTTCGTTTTCCTACCCAGTTCATACAGTCGCGGTGAAACAACTTTTAGCGAAATGTTCTATAGAACAGCCGGAACACACTTCCGAGCAATGCATTGAACTCGGTATACGTCTCGGCGGGAAAAGATTTCGCAATATCGTCTGCTGTTTTTGTTTCATGCAGTGAAAAGAGAAAGATAAAATGTCGTTTTCAGACTCGATTATTCGGAACGCGTATGTATCGCCGAATGTTTAATCAAGGAAACTAAAACGATCCAAGCTGAGTGAGTTAACATTGAACATAAGATACACTGTTATAAATAATATTAATTCAACATGCTTTTTGTAGACAAGAATTCGAATGGTCGGCTCAAGGTCGGCAAAAATCAATTCAAGAAATGAGACAGAATGGCATTAATAGATGCTTAGAATTTAATCATATATGACGATGAACATAATGATAAAAAGTCACTTAAATTATTCAAAGTAGAAATATAATGTTGTCTGAAGGTGAAAATTAAAACTTTTCATGTCAAGTTATGGAAATTGGACGCTAAACAAATTTTATTAATCGAAAGTATGATATATGATCTCATTAATTCTCCCACCTGTCAATTTCGCATCAGAAATTCGAATGAATTATGGTTTTAGGAGACATGGACAAGACATGGAACTTCGAAATAGTTGGATAATAATAGTTGGATAATTTTAATATACATTTGCACAATTTCATGAAAAGTAAAAATCCTACACACGCATCTATTTAACAATTCATCAAAATGATTCAAATTGATGAATCAATTTTAGGTCCTTTTTTAAAAATTTTATTTAAATCTAAACTAAAATATTTTATGGTAAATATTCTAGATATCTTATTCGAAGAATAAGATAGAATAAGATATCTAGAATAAATTCTTATTCGAATTCTTCTTAATATTCTTATTCTTATTTGAATAAGTATACTGGGTATCTTTCACATTCTTATTCGAAGAATGTGAAAATGATAAATCAGAAAATAAAAATTAAAGTTCCAGAGTATTTTTTTTCCCATTATTTTTCGACAATTTCTCTATGTCTTGAAATAAGATACGTTATCTGTCAACTGTAATTTAAAGAACTTTCTAATTAAGCTTTCTTATTAATACTTTTACATGTTATAAATTGAAATCTGAATTTTCATCATTATTAAGCATAAAGATGATTTATATAAATAAAAGGCATTTTATAAAAACAAAATATCCAGTCAATATTAAAAACAAATATTCAAAATTAAAGATAGTTATTTTGTACAAAGAATGGAATTTCAAAATGCAGCAATAACAAAAAATTTAATAATCTTACGTAATAAAACAAACATCCGAGCGATATTTAATTATTCCTAATAAAAATAATTTAAAAACCTAGAATTAGATAAATGAAAATTTAGAATCCATAAACAAAACAGACCGAGACAAATAAGACCTATAAAATATATAAAATTGAATAAATAAAATATTTATTTTTTTAAAGTAAATATAAAAGTTTAGAAAAGATATTTTCAAGTCTGTGATCTTCAAGTTAAATGCTAATTTCAGGATTAATGAATGTTGGGATTAATATATTATTTAAATGGGACAATTAATCTATTTCTTAGGACAAAAATGATTATCCGATTGATTTTTATGAATAAAATCAGAACAGAAAAAAATGTGCTTTCCCCCCTTCATTTTATTTTGATATACATATATAAGAAGAAAAAAGAATATACTGAGCACATGAAATGTCTATTAAATGTAATAAATGAATAACCATATACTTAGTCACTATATATTTACCTGTTTTCTAAGATAGCAGATATTAATATAGTTCAGTGTATAGACTAAAACAATATTAGGGAAATAGGATCTAGATTAACAAAGCAAGTTTTTATAAACATGTATTTTCTCAACAACTTTTTTAGCAATATGAAATAATCGATAATAGAGAGCTAAAAAAAAATTATTATTTTGATTTAAAGCATGCAATTTTTTGCTTGTTTTTTACCATTGCTGGAGTGCCGATTTCATGTATGAAAATGTTTCTCCACCAGCTCCAATTTTTTAGATTTAGTGAACTTAAATTATAAAATATTTAAAAATGTAAAAAACAAGCTATAATCTCGAACAAAGGAATCACGTGAAAAAAAGGAAGAAAATTATTATTTTATCATCACAAAAAATTCTGTGATGGAAAAAAAAAACTTCCCACAGTTTTGATCATGGCAAGATTAACTTCATTGACATCAATGAACAAATTTTGTGGGTTTAAAAATTATTAATCATCGACTTCATAAATAAAAGGAAAATATATGAAAATTTCTTATTTCCAGTGATTCTAGAATGGCAAAGCCAACTAAGGGCATTGGATAAAAAATGAGTAACCTACGAATGGGAACATGATTATAAAAGGGGGAAAAAAGTCATTTGTAGGTCCTTAGCTGGACAAGGTAGAATCCGTTTTTTCCTCCTTTGCATGTAAATCAGTGTATGTAAATTAATAAAAAAACTTCATGAATCTCTTGAACAGAATAGTCCATAGATAAGACCAAAAAAGAGTAGTAAAAAGAAAAATCAAAACTGTAATTTTTTTATAGTCGCCAAATCATAAAACTCCTGAACAAGCATCATTTCGTGGATTCTATAAATAAATAGAAAGAAAAGAATGAAATCCCTTTGTCCTTGCTATAAGGAATTTTCTGAACAACCACAAGGCTGAAAACTTATTTTGAATTAGCTAACATCAAGTTTAAGAATTTCAAAAACCTTGGTTGTAATATCAGCATATTCATTATTTCCACAGGTATTTAGACATTTTTTTTGAAAATCTTAAAGGTAATAATAAACAATTATGATGGAATGAACGTAAACGATTTTACCAGAACATTAAAAGTAATTGAGAACCAATACGAGCCGCAGATGAGATATTCATTTGATTGGAAAATTAATGATGGAATGTACAAAAAAGATTGTGTAAACTAAGTTCATTAAAAAATATCAAGCAAAAGAAGTTTCTGGAACTGAATAATCTTTTTTCCGTTCTTATTTATTTTCACATTTCTAATTACAGGTTTACAAGAGCGTTACTGTATTTTTCTTCAATTAATTAAAATGTTTTAGAACATTTTTTATCCGATCTTTTAATGTCTGTAAAACTAAAAAGCAATAGAATAGTGATTTTGGTAAAAAACAAGATGAAGAGTTTCATCAGGAAATAAAAACAATGGAGTACAAATACATGATTATATGGGCTGATAATAAAGCAAACGGATTGACATTTTCGAATAAACTTTGAAAGTCAAAAAAAAAAAAAAAAATGGAATGGAATGGTACAAAATTATTTTTTATTCTTATTTGATTCTTTCCATTTATAATTTTCAATTAAGCTAATGTAGATTTACAAGAGTATTGATGAATTTTTAAACAGTTAAATTGTTTACCAGAATTTTTTCAGGAAAAGAATTTTTAATTTAACGCTTGTACTCTAAGATAAATTTAGTATGTTAATTTAAATGAAAACATCATCATATTTCTATCATAGGCAAAATTTAAAAGCCCATTACATTCATAACATGAAATACATATACAATCAATTAACAAAACCCTCGGCACCAAAATATGTTTTGTGTTCATAATCACAGGATAGTTAAATGCCAATTAAAGACAGCTGTTCATTATTGATTTTATGGAAAATGGTAATCCAAATATTTTAATTAATATTTGAACCAAGAAAAATGTTAAGAATTCAAAGTTTGAATAAGAGAGAATATAGTAACATGCATTTATAACGTATTTATCTCTCGATGCATTAATCTCTTCAGTACACACTTTTAAATGAAAAATTTTAATTAAAGCAGGTGAAACAGTTTGATCATAAATGTTTATATAATTTTGGTTTTAGTACAACATTTAAAAGAACAATTTTTAGATATTCTCCATCAAACTATAAAATTTCCTCAACCCTCTTAGTAGGTGTTTGACTGTGATAAACTTAAGAGATTAATCGGAGTAAAAAACACGATTTCGTGTTGTATGTGTTTATTTCATATTCAAATCAGTTCACACAATGTGCTCTGTGGGGGCTGAGGGGATATGTGATTGATTATTGCTCCCGATAGCTTCGTGAACACAGAGCATTCCGTCACCTACCTTCCCAAGGAGAGGGGAGAAAACGATCGCAAACACCTCCCCCCTTACAGAGAAGAAAAAGAAAACTCCGTCAATGCCTTTCCCGCCGCCTAAAACAATATGCATCCTGTCGTAATGGGATTTTGGACGGGGTGGCAACACTTTATTTTGTTAACCCGATTCAAAAAGTGAGACTGTCTGGGCAAGTTGTTGTTTTGGCGGAAAAAAACCGGTTTCCCCCCTACCCCTTCAGACAATCTAAGGTCATTGGTAAACCCGCCAGTTCCTCCTCCGTCAATAATAATAATAGTCAAGTGAAAGAAAACAAAAAATAGCAAAAAATAAAAATGCTCTCAACCATTCCCGCAACACTTGGCTAGGTATTTGCTACAGCAGCACAACAGCATCCACTATCGTGTGTAGCCTTCGGGTTTAGTGAAATTCTTTTCAGAGCTTTAATTCTTCTTGCCTGCTGGCATATTTCGTGGTCTTCCAAAAAACGTAAACAAGCCTCCACGAGCAGAAGGGGTTAAACAAGCGGAGGGCGGGCACGGTGCTATAGCCAGACCTTTGAAAGAATTCAAAAGCAGCAGTTTGTTTTGATGTGAGGGGTCGCCCTCAACTTTATTTATAATGCGAAAGTTCATACTCAACGTAAATGACATCAAACAAACGTTTTAACAAGTAAGAACAGGGATGGTAGGGTGTTAATCGGTATTTTGTTGATTTATTAGAGATAATTTGCTTTAACTGCGGGCCTCTCTAAATACATCATTAGCGGGGACATGGCCCCCCTTAAACTATAAAAAATTAGCAGCTTGATTTTCTTATATACCACAACATTATTTATCATAAATTATTTTAAAAGAATGTCATTCATGTCGAAAATGATTTCGGTTACTTGTTATGTAAATAAATGTACTCGATTGGCTTCAATAAAAATATTCCATGAGTATCAAAAATTATCTTAGAAACTCATTTATTGTTTTTTGTTTGCAGCTGCGATGCTTTTCAATGATGATTAAGAAAACTATGATGCGAATGAAATATTCTTTACTAAACAGCTTTAAGAATAAAAATAAAAACAATCTTTTCAGTGGCACAAATTTCGTCTCTTATTTCCGTAATTTATCAAAATTATTTTGTTCGCTGCAAACATGACAACTTACATGCACACATAGAAGAAATGTAAAAATAACTTTAGTAATCGACAAAAAATTCGCACTGTAGATTTTGACGAATCTCCACATTTTAGAGGTCCTGGAATCCGGAAAACACATTTTTTTTTTAAATGTCCGTCTGCCTGTCCCTCTGTCTGTAACAAAACTAACTAAAATATGTTTTGAGCTAGACGGATGAAATTTGGTTTGAGATCATTACATTAAATTTGTATATTTCTATCAAATTCTAGGCAAAATCCGTCTTGAGAAAGACTGTCTGTCCGATTATTCGAATATAAGTTAATATGACAACTACAAAACGAAGAGAGCTAGCTCGATAAAATCTTATGGGTACACGCCTATCAAATTTTGAGCCAAATCGGACGAGAAGTTGACCGTCTGTCCGTCTGTAGTTTCATAAACACATAAACGCGATGCCTCAAAACCGCAATGACTTAAATAAATCAAATTTGGCATAGAATTTTGTGACTACTAGTTTTATGTTAAATTTTTGTTTCAATCGATTGGAAAAAACGTGTCTGAAACACAAATTCGATTTTCGGATACTATTAACTGTAGCTAGGGATTAATCGCCAAAAAACTCGCCAAAGTATGACATTATTGATTCAGTAAAAATGCTTAATTCAAGCCAAAGGTTAGTATTTCGTTACTATTGTAAGCCAATTCAATGCAGGTGATTCTCTGGAATAACCAAAATTTTTCCCTTAATTAGAGAGTGTAGTGGAAAGTTCTGGAGAGACTACTCAAGCAGGTTTAGATAGGGCAACAAGTGTCTTAAAAATATAATATTAATATTGGGCTTTTTTTAAAGCTGAGTTTAAATGCGTTATGCCGAAAATGGAATACGTTTTTTAAAACAAAAAAACGCCATAATAATGGAATAGTTTTAACAACAACAAAAAAAAAAGTTTTGTCGGACTTATAAATGCTTAAAATAATCGCTTTTTTTTTT
>JAPMOR010034087.1:0-11650 GCA_026543865.1 Argiope aurantia
TTTCTTTTAATATTTTACTATTATTCTCCATGTCCATTCAACATTTACTGAGAATTTTCCAACTTTTATATATTAAAAATTAAATTTTTCTTGAAAAATTAATATAATTGGAAAACATTTAAGTTACAAGATCTCGCACATTCGCAAAAATCATTCCTATTTTCAGCATTGTGATTTCTGACCATATTCCCATTATTTTTCAAACTAGAAAAGATTATATATGCTCCGAATCTTTGACTGTCCCGGACTGTAAAGTCTGTGTGGTCTGGTGGAATATACGATGGTTTCTGGCGCTGCATTTTGCAGGTCAGAAGTAGTAGCATAACCGTATAAGTTTTTTACACATTTCTTTTTTAAAAAAATTTTTTTTTAATATTATTCTCAAAGTCCATTCAACATTTAATGTGAATTTTTCCAATTTTTATATATTAAAAATAAAATTATCTTAAATAATCTATAAATTTAAAAAAAAAAATTATGTTCCAACATCTCCCACATGCGCCAAAATCATTCCGATTTTTGCATTGTGCTTTTTGACCCGTTCCCATTATTTTTTAAACCAGAAAAGTTTATATATATATGTTAAGCTTCTTAGACTGTTACACGTTGTAAAGTATGTGTGGATTGGTGGGATGAAAGATGGGGTCTCGCTCTGCATTTTGCAGGTCGTCAGATCGAGCCCAGTAACCAAATAATAGTTTGATACAAATTTTTAAAATTATTTTTTTAATATTATTCTCCATGCCCAATCATCATTTACTGTGAATTTTTAAAATTTTTATAGATTAAAAATAAAATTTTCTTAAAAAATCTATAAATTTAAAAGAAATTTTAAGTTCCAAAATCTCGCGCATGCACAAAAATCATTCCGATTTTTAGCATTGCTGTTTTTGACCTGATTTCCATTATTTTCAAACTAGAAATGATAATATAGGTTAAGATTCTTAGACTGTTACGGGTTGTAAACTCTGTGTGGCCTGGTGGAATCAACGATCGGTTCTATCGCTGCATTTTGCAGGTCGTCAGATCGAGTCCCGTACTCGAATAATAGTTTGATACATATTTCTTTTTTTTTTAAATATTTTTTAACATTATTCTATATGCCCATTCAACATTTACTGTGAATTTTTCCAATTTTTTTACATTGAAAATAAAATTTTACTTCAAAAATCTATAAATTTAAAAGAAATTTTAAGTTCCAACATCTCTCACATGCGCAAAAATCATTCCGAGTTTTAGCATTGTGCTTTTTGACCCTATTCCCATTATTTTTCAAACTGGAAATGATTATATATGTTATGATTCTTAGACTGGTATTGTGTGTAATGTTTGTGTATCCTGGTGGAATGAACGATGTGTTCTGTTGATGCCTTTTGCAGGTCGTCAGATCGAGTCCCGTAACCGAATGATAGTTTGATACACAATTCTTTTTTTTAATAATATTTTCCATGCCTATTCAACAATTAACCCTCCAAGTGGCAAATCCGTCTTAAGACGGAATCTATTCTCCCTTCAAAACGGCGGCCCCTTCTATAGACTGAAACAAAAACTGCCTTCAAACTGTCTCTGCCCGTTTTTTTACGGGTTGCTATTTTTCCCTTCCCCCAATCTCAAGCTGTGCGATAATGAGAAGGGAATGTGAGATAAGGAAAAGTGAATCGTTATCAATGGAAGATATGATTGACTTCTTCCTGTTCGCGTCCATTTATGCATTTTAAAATCTCGCTTACGTTCTGAGCCGTTACTTTTAAGATTTTGAGATAATAAATACGTAGCCAAAATTAGTTTTAAATAAAGGGAATAAAACTGAACGTATGAAAATATATATCTTTAATGAATAAATATACATATTATTAGTAATAATTTGATCGATAAGATCTTAAAGCTTTCTAGTATAATAAAATAGTTTATCTAGAAATATATATAATTAAAATTTGACAAGTTTCTCTTTTATAGAGTGCTTTTATTTATGGATTGCTTATGCAATTTATTTTTAAAATAAGACACTAAACTTATGTACAAAATTTACTTAACGAACGAAACTTTTTAATTTTTAATGAAATATTTTTTTTAGTTTTCATTAATAAGTGTATTTAAAAACGGGGAGATATATAGAACCCATATATTAAAGTGGGATTTTTCGGAAAGATTAGCATTCATTATATTAAATTCTTACTTTTATAATGTAATAATCTATATATGAAAATTGAATAATTCTTTAAACCTTATAGAATTTCACATTCCTTGGCGAATTCGAACAAAAATGTAAGCATTGTAGATATATAAGTTTCATTGTTTTTATATTTTTCTCTGGTTTTTAATAATATTTTCAAAGTTAATATAAGCGCAGTTTTTAAAGGTTCTATTTTTTTTCGAAATATTAATCTTATTTTACTGCTGAATCCCATATACATCGAGCGATTTTGTTAATGTTAAACTGGTTTCTTCTGACATTTTTACTTATACATTTAATGTTGAGTAATTTAATCCGCGTGAAAGTAAATGAATAAGTGATCTAATAGTGAGAATGTTTTGTTAATTTAATTAAAGTGAAATAATTACACTATGTTTTTTTGAAATGTTGCCATTTTTTACCTCCTTGATCGAATTTTATCCCTTATCTTAGCATTTAAAAAATTTTAATGCGTACAGCTGACATTTAGACTATTTTCTTCTTCTGTTTGTCCAGTTTGAGTTCACTGGATGTGATTTTAATTTATTTATCAAGTTAGTTTTTATTTCCTAATAAGCCAAATGAAGAAATTAAAATGCACGTTTAGTTTCCCAAAGCTTTAAAGAGGTAATTAATTATTGTTAATTAGTACTAAATTTTCTGAATATTCTAAAGAAATTGAATATAAAAATAGAAATTTTTTTAAAAAAAAATCTCTATGTTTTCTTTCTTTTTCCCAAACAATAAAGGCAGGCGAGGTAATTTATATATACTAATTTGCATATGTAAAATTGATGTATCTTGTTCTGACATTTTGGCTTAATTTTCCTGTTCGCTCCTGTTTTTATATTCATCTGATATGCGTTCTTGTACAATAATCATCTGGCATGCAAATGGGAAAATAATTCTTCCAACTATCACATGCTTTGAAATCGCATATCAAACTTAAAGCACTTAAAATTTTCTCATAGTTTCTTTTTCTTTGTTCCCACGATTAGAAAAATTAAAAATAATTATTGTTTAGCTTAAGGTTTTTTAAAAAAAAGTCGTTTAGATTTCGAACAATGTGAGAACAAATTCGATTTAAATCGGCTTGTCAAGCAAAATGTTCGAAAAGATATTGTCAGATGAGCATCTGATTGATTGTCCCCTATCGTTTCACCGCAAAGTACGTAGTTAATGGTAAAAACCACAGATGTTATTTCAAGGAGTATTTCCTTATAATTATCAACTCGTCCTAAAGAAGAGTAAGGGAAAGAGCAATTCACAATTTTCTGGAAATGGAACCTTATCTTACGCAGTGCCCTGATAGTAAACCTAAAGATGACTCGTAACAAAAAAGGCTTTAATTTAAGAATCAATAATAAATTTTTGCGAAATCTCTCACTCAGTAAGAACATCCTAAGCATCTTTTCATTGTAAGAAATTAACAAAAAGGTTCAAAGAAAAGCGATGTTTATACAATATCCCTCTTGACCATATTCAAAATATAAACTATTCAGCAGCAATTAAAATACACAAAAATCCACAAAAACCAAAACAAAAATTATTCCAATATGCTAAAAAAGTGTAACACTAAAAAAAGTTATTTTCTATCTCTGGAATAAGAAAAATTCGGAAACACCCACATTTCAAGTAAATAGAAATTTTTTATTCTTAATAACCTTTAGCCTCACATTTTCATTTTTTAAAAACAGAACTCTTTTGAACGAGGGTGCCAGATACGCAGGAATATTTCTACTAAATTAGTGAATATCTCTATTTATAATGAAAATGAGTATTCGAATTGGAGATCAAACTGTTTGTCCTGGGGCGAACACACTTCATCCGTATATAATTTGGAACTGGGAATGTACACCTCGGGAGGAAATTACCAAATATTTTAATTAGAATTTTTGTTAATTAAAAATGAAATAAAATTTTAACATTTATCCGTGATAAAATCCGAAATTATTTCAACACAGTTTATACAATGTGCAGTTTTATTTATACATTTGAATGTATCATCAAGAAAATTCCTTCTTTGAAGTCAAATTAAGATCTTGAACTTTGTGTTATTTAGTGACACGCTAGTTATGGAACTTTCGCTTCAGCTACATGGTTTATTTGCATTTCAGTAAATAAATTTTTAACTCTTTGCTTTTAGCTTACATCTTTTTAACCCTTTAACTAAATCCTCATCAGTGGGATAAAAGCCAGAATGAAATATTAGTATAACAATGAAAACGATTTTAGTTTCAATTAAAAATACATATATATATATTTGAAATATACTAAATTATTTTTGATTAATTTAAAGTTGGAAAATTATATGGCATAAAATTTCGTATCATTGATAAAAAAAAATTGAATTCACAATTAATGCTGAAATTATTTTTCTACTGCGATATTTTCGAATGAACTTTAAAATTTTAATAATTTTTATTAACCCTTTAAAGGGTTTTCTTTTCCTAGTCATGTTGGAGTAAAATGCTTTTAGAATTGAGATTGGCCTAGGAAAAGAGATTCACTTATTAGATAAATTTAATCTGATTTATTAATTACATTTTTCAATTAATAATTAAGAAACAGTTCAAGACACATCATTTTATTTGAGATAAACAAATGAAGCCTCTTTGTCTCACTGAAAAATTCGTAAGAATTTATGCCAACTTACATAATTTTATTCAAAGATTAATGAATTTGGTGATGAGCGTAATTCCCATGCCCTTAGAAAGGGTAAATTAAAATTTTAAAGAAATGAGTTCCACTGTCCAACGTATGTAGGTGCTGATTTTGGTAATTCTATTTCAAACTGTGAAGTTTGAAAGTCAGCAAAACAAACAGACAAATAATGGTGCACACACTCAACCATCTTTATTATTAACAGAGACAAATGTTTGTGCGTTTTGACAGTCTATTAGAGCTTGCACATTTATCTCAGTGGAATATAAATCTAAGAAAAAGAAACTGTGCATTGTAAAGATCATTGTTTTTCTACTTCTGAAGCATTTTTAAAAATTATTAATTAAAAATTAAATGGGATTTTGATGAGTTTTTATTTATTACAATTATTACAGTATAAAAAGGATTTTTTTTATCATCTTAAAATTCAAAAGATTACTTTTTCAATGATTCATTTGTGTTGAACTTTATTTTTTTTTATTTATTTGCAATAAATTCAAGAGCATGTATTAAGCCTTTTTTAACGACAGCAAATTTCACTGCTATAAAATAATTCAAGCCGTTTGCATTATTGCTACACTTTTTTTTCTATTGCTCAAGATGAAGTTACGAAGACATGGCTTATATTTCCATAATTAGTAAATTTCTGTTAAAGCGGGCTTTTAATATACTTTTAGAATTTTTTTATAATTGAACTAAAGTTTGATTTTACTACTGAGCATCGAAAAAAATTTTCAACTTTGCATTCATTTTTAAAATATCTGCTCTATCTTGTAATATAATTAAAAATATAACAATATATGATTGTTTTTATAGCTTGAAAATTACATTATTATTATAATAAGCTGAATTGTAGTTGAATCAGAGAAATTTTCACTGGATAAGATATATGATAGATCATCTGAAACATTTCAAAAATTAAAAAGAAATATTCAGTACTATACATAAAACTTTAGTGATAAATGATTCTATTCCCCGAATTTAGAAATTTAATAAGCCCGATTGGTTTCAACAAAACAGGTTTTGCATTAATTGAAGTTTATTCACCCCCGTTTTAAATTAAGGATTTACTGTCGTGTAGCTGATAGAAAATTCAAAAATTATGTAGTATAGAATGGTGCATGGCGTCTGAAACAGTTCGAGTTATATGACTATCAAAATTTAAAATTTAATGTAAGATAAAATTCTAAGATTAAAAATTTTGAGAAACATATTACAATGAAAAAAAATAATAGACGAACACTTTCAACTTATAAAAATTAGATACTTATCAAATTAAACATAACAATAATGTATTCTTAACGTAAATTTTATGCGGTGTTTTATGATATAATCGAAAAACCTCAACCAAAAAAAAATAATCACACTTTTTGCATTTTCAATCTATGTTATTGTAGCTTTCATCTTAACCACAAAAAGAAAAGTTCTCTTAAAAATCGAAAGACAGCGATAAGCAACAACTGCCACCCACCATGTGGTCGGCTAATGACTTATACCCAGCAGCGCTGAACTGACCGCAAAAGG
The DNA here is from genome assembly GCA_026543865.1 of Argiope aurantia. Taxonomy (NCBI): domain Eukaryota; kingdom Metazoa; phylum Arthropoda; class Arachnida; order Araneae; family Araneidae; genus Argiope; species Argiope aurantia. The sequence goes on from JAPMOR010034087.1 coordinate 6,362, forward strand.
GGAAAGCAATCCCTTTGACAAAATCCTGACACTTCTAAGAATAAATCTGTTATTCTTAGAAGTGTCAAAATCCTGACACTTCTAAGAATAAATCTGTCATTCAGACGTGAATCTATCGGTAAGTCTAGCGATCTGAACATCGCCGACAGGAGGGTTAAAGTGAATTTTTCCAATATTTATACATGAAAAATAAAATTTTACTTCAAAAATCTATAAATTTAAAAGAAATTTTAAGTTCCACCCTCTCGCACATGCGCAATAATCATTCCGATCTTTATCCATGTGCTTTTTGACCCTATTCCCATCAGTTCTTAAACTAGAAATTATAATATATGTTCAGATTCTTAGATTGTTACGGGCTGTAAAGTCTGAGTGGCCTGGTGGAATGAAAGACGTGTTCTGGCGCTGCATTTTGCAGGTCGTCAGATCGAGTCCCGTAACCGAATAATAGTTTGATACACGTTTCTTTTTTCAAATATTTTTTTAATAATATTCTCCATGCCCATTCAACATCTACTGTGAATTTTTCCAATTTTTATATATTAAAAATAAAATTTTACTTATAAAATCTATAAATTTAAAAGAAAATTTAAGTTCCAGCATCTCCCACATTCGCAAAAATCATTCCGATTTTTAGCATTGTGCTTTTTGACCCGATTTCCATTATTTTTCAAACTAGAAATGATAATATTGGTTAAAATTCTTAGACTGCTTCGGGTTGAAAAGTCTGTGTGGCCTGGTGGAATGAGCGATGCGTAGCGTTTTGCAGGTCGTCAGATCGAGTCCCGTAACCGTATAATAGTTTGATACAAATTATTTTTTTTAAATATTTTTTTAATATTATTCTCCCTGCCCATTCAACATCTACTGTGATTTTTTCCAATTTTTACATAATAAAAATAAAAATTTTCTTATAAAATCTATAAATTTAAAAAAATTTTAAGTTCCAACATCTCGCACATGCGCAAAAATTATTCCGATTTTTAGCATTGTGCTTTTTGACACGATTTCCATTAATTTTCAAACTAGACATGATAATATAGGTTAAAATTCTTGGACGGTTTCAGGCTGCAAAGTCTGTGTGGCCTGGTGAAATGAACGATGCGTTTGAGTGCTGCATTTTGCAGGTCGTGAGATCGAGTCCAGTAACCGTATAATAGTTTGACACACATTTCTTTTTTTAAATATTTTTTTAATATTATTCTCCATGCCCATTCCACATCTACTGTGAATTTTTCCAAATATTTTATATTAAAAATTAAATTTTACTTAAAAAATCTTTCAATTTAAAACAAATTTTGAGTTTCAGCCTCACGCACATGCGCAACAATCATTCCGATTTTTAGCATTGTGCTTTTTGACCCGATTTCCATTATTTTTCAAACTAGAAATGATAATATAGGTTAAAATTCTTAGACTGTTTCCAGCTGCAAAGTCTGTGTGGCCTGGTGGAATGAACGATGCGTTCCGGCGCTGCATTTTGCAGGTCCTGAGATCGAGTCCCGTAACCGTATAATAGTTTAATACATATTTCTTTTTTTAAAATATATTTTTAATATTATTCTCCATGCCCATTCAACATCTACTGTGAATTTTTCCAGTTTTTATATTTTAAAAATAAAAATTTTCTTATAAAATCTATAAATGTAAAAAAATTTTAAGTTCCAACATCTCGCACATGCGCAAAAATGATTCCGGTTTTAGCATTGTGCTTTTTGACACGATTTCCATTATCTTTCAAACTAAAAATGATAATATAAGTTAAAATTCTTAGACTGTTACTGACTACGAATTCTGTGTGGCCTGGTGGAATGACAGTGCTTTCCGGCGCTGCATTGGCAAGGTCGTCAGATCGAGTCCCGTACCAGAATAGTAGTTTGATACACATTTCATTTCTTTTAATATTATTTTTAATGCCCATTCAACATCTACTATGAATTTTTCCAATTTTCATATATTAAAAATAAAAAGATACTTATAAAATCTATAAATTTAAAAGAAATTTTAAGTTCCAGCATCTCGCACACGCGCAAAAAACATTCTGATTATTAGCATTGTGCTTTATGATCCGATTTCCATTATTTTTCAAACTAGAAATGATAATATAGGTTAAAATTCTTATACTGTTACATTCTGCAAAGAATGTGTGACCTTGTGGAATGAATGATGCGTTTCGGCGCTGCATTTTGCAGGTCGTGAGATCGAGTCCCGTAATCGTATAATAGTTTGATACACATTTCTTTTTTTTTTTTAATATTTTTTTAATATTATTCTCCGTGCCCATTAAACATCTACTGTGAATTTTTCCAGTTTTTATATTTTAAAAATAAAATTTTACTTAAAAATCTTTAAATTTAAAAGAAATCTTAAGTTCCACCATCTCGCACACGCGCAAAAATCATTCCGATTTTTAGCATTGTGCTTTTTGACCCGATTTCCATTATTTTTCAAAATTGAAATGATAATATAGGTTAAAATTCTTGGACTGTGGCGGGTTACAAAGACTGTATGGTCTGGTGGAATGAACGATGCGTTCCGGCACTGCATTTTGCAGGTCGTTAGATCGAGTCCCGTAATAGTATAATAGTTTGATACACATTTCTTTTTTTTAATATTATTCTCCATGCCCATTCAACATCTACTGTGAATTTTTGCAATTTTTATATATTAAAAATAAAATTTTACTTAAAAACTCTTTAAATTTAAAACAAATTTCAAGTTCCAGCATCTCGCACATGCGCAAAAATAATTCCCATTTTTAGCATTGTGCTTTTTGACACGATTTCCATTAATTTTGAAACTAGAAATGATAATATAGGTTAAAATTCTTAGACTGTTATGCAGGACGTGAGATCGAGTCCCGTAACAGTATAATGGTTTGATACACATTTCTTTTTTTAAATATTTTTTTAATATTATTCTCCATGCCCATTCAACATCTACTGGGAATTTTTCCAATTTTTATATATTAAAAATAAAATTTTACTTAAAAAATTTTTAAATTTAAAACAAATTTTAAGTTCCAGCATCTCGCACATGCGCAAAAATCATTCCCATTTTTAGCATTGTGCTTTGACACACGATTTCCATTATTTTTCGAACTAGAAATGATAATATAGGTTAAAATTCTTAGACTGTTAAGGTCTGCGAAGTCTGTGTGGCCTGGTGGAATGAATGATGCGTTCCGGCGATGCATTTTACAGGTCGTGAGATCGAGTCCCGTAACAGTATAATAGTTTGATAAACATTTCTTTTTTTAAATATTATTCTCCATGCCCATTCAACATCTACTGTGAATTTTTCAATTTTTATATATTAAAAATAAAATTTTACTTAAAAAATCTCTAAATTTAAAACAAATTTAATTTCCAGCATCTCGCACATGCGCAAAAATCATTCCCATTTTTAGCATTGTGCTTTTTCACACGATTTCCATTATTTTTCAAACTAGAAATGATAATATAGGTTAAAATTCTTAGACTGTTACGGTCTCCGAAGTCTGTGTGGCCTGGTGGAATGAATGATGCGTTCCGGCGATGCATTTTACAGGTCGTGAGATCGAGTCCCGTAACAGTATAATAGTTTGATACACAATTCTTTTTTTAAATATTTTTTTAATATTATTCTCCATGCCCAGTCAACATCTACTGTGAATTTTTCGAATTTTTATATATTAAAAATAAAATTTCACTTAAAAAATCTTCAAATTTAAAACAAGTTTTAAGTTCCAGCATCTCGCACATGCGCAAAAATCATTCCGATTTTATCATTGTGCTTTTTGACGCGATTTCCATTATTTTCAAACTAGAAATGATAATATATGTTAAAATTCTTAGAATGTTATGTGCTAGAAAATCTGTGTGGCCTGGTGGAATGAACGACACGTTCCGGCGATGCATTTTGCAGGTCGTGAGATCGAGTCCCGTAAAAGTATAATAGTTTGATACACATTTCTTTTTTTAAATATTTTTTAATATTATTCTCCATGCCCATTCAACATCTACTATGAATTTTTGCAGTTTTTATATATTAAAAATAAAATTTTACTTAAAAAATCTTTACATTTAAAACACATTTTAAGTTCCAGCATCTCGCACATGCGCAAAAATCATTCCCATTTTTAGCATTGTGCTTTTTGACGCGATTCCCATTATTTTTAAACTAGAAATGATAATATATGTTAAAATTCTTAGAATGTTACGGGCTAGAAAGTCTGTATGGCCTGGTGGAATGAACGATACGTTCCGGCGATGCATTTTGCAGGTCGTGAGATCGAGTCCCGAAACAGTATAATAGTTTGATACACATTTCTTTTTTTAAATATTTTTTAATATTATTCTCCATGCCCATTCAACATCTACTGTGAATTTTTCAATTTTTATGTATTAAAAATAAAATTTTACTTAAAAAATCTTTAAATTTAAAACAAATTTTATGTTCCAACATCTCGCACATGCGCGAAAATCATTCCAATTTTTAGCATTGTGCTTTTTGACGCGATTTCCATTATTTTCAAACTAGAAATCATAATATATGTTAAAATTCTTAGAATGTTACGTGCTAGAAAGTCTGTGTGGCCTGGTTGAATGAACGATGGATTCCGGCGCTGCATTTTGCAGGTCGTGAGATCGAGTCCCGTAAACGAATAATAGTTTGATACATATTTCTTTTATTAAAATATTTTTTTTAATGTTATTCTCCATGCCCATTCAACATCTACTGTGAATTTTTCCAATTTTTATATATTAAAAATAAAATTTTTCTTATAAAATCTATAAATTTAAAAGAAATTTTAAGTTCCAACATCTCGCACATGCGAAAAAAATCATTCCTTTTTTTATCATTGTGCTTTTTGATACGATTTCCATTATTTTTCAAATTAAAAATGTTAATATGGGTTAAAATACTTAGACTGTTACTTGCTACAAAGTCTGTGTGGCTTGGTGGAATGAACGATGCGTTCCAGCGCTTCATTTTGCGGGTTGTCAGATCGAGTCCCGTAACCGAATAATAGTTTGATACACATTACATTTTTTAAAATATTTTTTAATATTATTCTCCATGCCCATTCAACATCTACTGTGAATTTTTCCAATTTTTATATATTAAAAATAAAATTTTTCTTAAAATTTCTTTAAATTTAAAACAAATTTCAAGTTCCAGCATCTCGCACATGCGCAAAAATCGTTCCGATTTTTAGCATTGTGCTTTTTGACCCGATTTCCATTATTTTTCAAACTAGAAATGATAATATAGGTTAAAATTCTTAGACTGCTATGGTCTGCAATG
>JAPMOR010034088.1:4456-17562 GCA_026543865.1 Argiope aurantia
AAATGGCTAGAACCCAGTTGAAAATTATTTGACTGTAAGTCTAGAGCTGGAAATGATCTCAGAAAAGGATTTCAATAATCAATTCGTTTCAAAGAAAAAAAAATTCTCATAATACTTTTCATACAAATCTTACTTTAAAATGTCATTTTTTTTTCAAATTAAAAGTTGTTTTATGAACGCGTATTATTTCTAACGTAATATTAATAATACTAATTGAGAAATCTTTTAAATAAATCGAATACAGCTTTTATTAACATCTAAATAGGGATGCAATTATCATATAAATCGGAACCTATTTAAAAAAATTATTCATGCAAGTGAAACAAAGGAGAATGAAATGGCTAGAACTCAACTGGAAATTATTTGACTGCAAATCTAGAGCTGACGCTGATCTCAAATGATGATCTCGATAATCAGTTAGTTTCAAAGAAAAAAATAATCTCATAATACTCTTAACACTAATCTTACTTTAAAATTTCAATCTTTTTTTTTAATTAAATGCTTTATGAACGCGTAGTTTTTCAAACGAATATTAATAGTATTAATAGTGAATTCTTTTAAATAAATGGAACACAGCTTTTATTAACAACTAATAAGAATGAAATTATTAAATAAATCGGAGCCCTTTTAAGAAAATTAAAAAATGAACGAAATAAAAGAACATTTATTTTGTATTTGGAAAAACTCTCAACAATAAATTTGGAAGTGATGTTAATGAATTTTATTGACGATTTCAAAAATCACTTTGCTTTATTTGAAAAAAAAAAAAAACTCAATATTTTCTTAAAAGAAAACTTTTTAAATAAAATATTCCTTATGAATGTCTTTGCTTATTTTATTTTTTTGAATAAATTGGATTAAGAACCTCATTTTAAATAATGGCAAAGTAGAAGGCTTGAAGTCAAAATTATTCTGGTTTAAAAGCCAATTCCACAGAATGTTTGCTGATAAATATTAAAATCCAATTTCACAGAATATTTGCCGACAAATATAAAAATCCAATTTCATAGAATATATGCCGACAAATATTAAAATCCAACTTTACAGAATATTTGCCGAAAAATATCAGTACAGATATCATCAATCCAAACATATCGAAAATACAAACATCGTTGCATTGGCCGTAGGTGGAAAATTCTTGTATTAGTGGTATGGGATTTTACAGAAAGTGTGCCAGGCGCAAATATCATTCATTTCATCTAGCATCAAAAATGTCTTAATGAAACTGAGAATGCAATCCATATAAATACAATATTTCTATAATTTCATAACAATTTATAAAGTATTTTCATGGCAAAAATGCAATATTTTGAATTCTTATATTTCATTTTTATTGATAGAAATAAAACATGCTTATAAGTAATCGTCTAAATAGAGGCAAAATCAATAAATAAGCTTAGTTTAGTTAAATCAAACCTCCAGCTGCTTTATATCAAGATTTCCGTAGACTATTGTTTCTATCTTTTACTTTTATGGAATTAAATTATTATAATTACATTACTGCGTTTAGTTACATTATAATATTATAACGTTGCATTTAAATAGAAATTTTAAAAATCTGCAATAGGTAGTTACAAAAAGCCTATTTAGGGATACTCTTCATAATTATTAACTGTTTAAAAAAATTCATAATTTAATTAACTTCAAAATTGCACTTTTTTTAAAAATAAAATTACTTAAGAATTTTTTTTCTGAATTTTTAAAACGAATGTCATTTTAACTGTTAATCTTAATGTCTATTTCCAATAAGTAAAAATGTTAACATTACATACAGATAAATTATAAGCAGGATACATTTTCTATTTTTTAAATTCATATATTCAGAAAGAAAAATGGAAAATCTTTCATATAAGGCTTTTCTTAAAAATTTCTCGTCAGTGAAAAATACTGTTACAAACCTGCAATTCGGCTTCCCAGCATAGTTTGTTCCATCAACAGAAAGAAAGTTTTACAGTCATCTGAATGGGACGAAGTCCAGGTGTGCGTCGGAGGTCCCACAGCTTGGTGACAAACTTGGCGACCATTTGGCGACTTGGCGACAAATTTGGCGACTTTGGCGCCAAAATAGATAATACCCGAAACTTCGAGAATTTTTCCGATCCGTCCAGTAGGAACCGAGATACGCCTCGAACGTTCCTGATTGGTTGAGAGGCTTCTAGCCCCGCCTCCTGAGACCTATAAAAGGAAGCGACCGCCGCTGCCAAGGAGACGACGAAGCCAGTAATCAGAGTGGACGGAGTGGTCGAAGAAGAGTAAGCGGAATCGACGAAGTCAAGTCAGTAATCCGAGTCAGAGTCGGAGAAGTAGAAGACGGAGTAGTCGGAAGCGACTGAGTCAAGCTAGTGCTGAACTGAGCTGTGCGCTACTGTCTGCAGTAGATTCTGGTTGTATGCTGCTGTGTGTGTTGTTGTATGCTACACGTCTCGGGTGAAGATAATCGTCTTCTGTGCTGTATATAGTTGTCGCTTTGTGCTGTCCTGCGTGTCTTCGTGTAAATAAACGTCGTTGTCTTATTTTCTACTACCGTCTGCTGATTGAGCGTTCTACACACCATATCACTTCCACTATCCAAACGAACCCCAGTAAAGAAAATTTCGTAACAATACTTTCCAGAATTATCACGATCAAATAAAGCAAATCCCATAAGTCAAAGCAGAAAGATGAAGTAATGTATTTTTAAATTTTGTTTTTTATCATCAAGACATTAGTTAATAATTTAAAAAATCTTTTTGTCATCAAGAAGTACATGAATAATTAAAAAAAAAACTGAAATAAAGAAAACATTGTTAATTCAGCTTTCGGAGCTTTCATGTTCTAAAACAACATTTTTCTAATCTTTTTTTTTTTTTTTTGGCATGTACGAAGTATACAAAGATAAAGTAATATACTCGTCAAAAAAAAATGACCTTGAGATTTTGATGAAGTTCTGCGTTTTAGATCTCCTTAGCTGAAAAATATTTCTGGAATTTTCCTTGTTTGTGAACATAATAATTCAAAGACATTTTGATGTAAACGAAATTTGGCAAATGGTCCTTATTCCAATTTTTTTTTATTTCAGACAAATTTTCGATCAAATTTGTCTGTGCCCGTGTGCATGTGGATACAAAAATTAAAAACTGTCAAGAGCTAAATACTTACAATTTTTACATTTTTTTTATCATTAGAATTGTATTAAGTTTTGGGCCAAGTCAATCAAAGGATTGATCGATAATCGATCTTCATATTCGCGTGTATGCGAATGTGATGACTCCAAAATATAAAGACTTTGATAAACGAAACTTGGCATTTGTCCCTGTAACCATAACTGGGGATCTGCATCTAATGTGTAACAATTGATCGAAGATGAGGCATCCATAATGCGGTATTAATTTTCTTCATTATATTACAAAACACAAAACACCCAAATAGTGCCGAGAGAAGCTAAGTTGGTGTGTAGGGGGTATAGGGTAACCTTAAACCGGCTACTCCGACCCGCCCGAAGGCACAAAGAAAAATCTGAATGACCGGACCCTCGCAACAGCAACACTGATGGAAACTATGGTTGAGTTCTACGGGCATCACCGGCCACGGTACAATCCCTCCCCTGGGTTGGATCCACCAGGGCGGCGAGAACCAACTACCATGCCGAAAGTTTCTCATCCTCAATTACGAGGTGTCTCCCTCGGATGTGTGGGAGGATAGAGACACTTCCGCTTGTGGACTTTGCTTTGACCTTCAAGGCATTGCTACCTTCTTACCTATCTTTCGTTAGTACATACAAATGTTTATAAAAACGATGATATACTGCCTAAATATACGAGCAAGACGAGATAGCAGAAGTTTTTTTCAGCGTTAATTACTAAATAAGAAAAAAACATTTCCTGCTCTAAAAACGTGTTCTAAAAAGAATTTGAAAAGCTATTATATTCTTTGAAAAATAACTACAGAATTTACTCTAAAATATAAAATGAGTGAGAAGTCACTTCATCCACTATATGATAGCGTGAAAGTGTTCAAAAATTTAAATTACTCGAATATTTAACAACATTTTCAGCAACAATTATGTATTAAGTAAGAGCATTTGAAAGGTTTAATTAAAAAATAATTTAATAAATTATGTTTCTAAGAACATTCTTAGCTTCCATTGTGATCTTGAAAGAAAATGCAATACTCAGAATTATTTGTTTTCTAATAAATACATGCTGGCATGAATAGAAACAAGATTCAAATTCTGCAAATATGTATTTACTTATAGGGATTATTTACTGATTTTTAGTCTACAAAATTATTCTTCAACTTGTATATCGTGTAAGAGAAAAAGCACGATCTTTCGCTTGAAAGTATTGCAACAGTTTAACGCTTACACTTCGTGAAGGAAGAAGTGCGTAGCTCTGATAAAGTATGTAAATTGGTTACTAGGGCACCAGCGGAAAACGTTCTTTACAGCTACCCATGCATACATAATGATTTTGTCTGTAGTGTGGTGGCGTCATCTGTTAGTCAAATTTCCAGCCAAAAATCTTCAGATTATGCATATTTAGTATTGTGCCCGATTGATGAAATATGTTAAGAATTCAATTAATTGACCCGTCCTTTAGTAAAAAATATGTACTTATATGTCAAGCTATGTATGCATATTTATCATTAAATGTTTTTCTCTTCCTAATTTCCTATTTACAGATTTTGAACTAGAAAGCAAAACTTAATGAAACAAAAACTTGCATAAGACAGCACTTATATAAAACAGCGCTCAGGTCAAATCCTGATATTGCGATTTTTGCTTCTTTATCTAAAAAGAATTATATTGATCTTCAGAAGTAAATAAAAATATGATAACGTGCAACCTAGAATCGATTTTCGCTGGCAAAATTAATAATAAAAGTATAAAAGCATTTGAAGCGGAACGGACAAATTTATTACCGAATTTGTTATTTAACTCTTAGCATTTAATCATTTCGCTGTAAATCGGTAACTGATAATCCTTTATCTTCTATTTTGATAATATGTGTCCTCTGTTCCAAGCAATGCAATTCAACAAGTTATCCTTAAAGAATTAAATATTAGCCATGGTGCACTCTTGGAAAATTAGTGAAAGTTTTGTCTAATGTTAAGTAATTTTGGTATTAAAAAATATATCATAATATTTTAGGCAAACAACTTCAATGGTAACTGAGTTTTCTATATTAGTTTAAACTCTAATCGCATACATTCCAAAAAATAATATTTTAATTGCTTAAGATTTTATTATTATACTCAGTATGAGCGAGAAACTGCCTAGGGCAACAAAAAAGGTATAAACTGGAAAAACAATACTAGAATAATTATGTACAAATGTATTTACTTCTAATTAATCTAATAAAAACTTGCTGAAATTGAAAAGTCTGTTATTAAATTTTCCTTCGCACGAAAATATTTATAATGAAAACAAGGTGACCCTTACTATGTGGGTAAATGGCGAACAGCAACGAAGAATTTATTGATCGAAACTCCAAACTTCGTCTGGTTTGACAAGTATTACGCCATCAGATCAAAGGTTCACCAAATTTTTCCTTTCATTTTTCTTTTCCATTTCTATCCACTACTCCTCATCGAATGTGGAGTTAGACATATGGAGCATTTGTAAAACGAATTGAAATGTTTTGCTTTTGTGATTAATTATATTGCTATTTTAAGATATTTTTATCTGATGCAGTTACTATTCCTCCATTCATGGCTTTCCGTGCGTGGATCAATTAGCAATGTATTTTTTGAAATTTTACCAGTGTTATCTTTATTGTCAGAGAATTTCAATAGCATTTTTTTATTGTTTTGTCCTTCTAAAAGCCAGATTGTCAGCAAAGTTATTTAATATTCACATCTTGCATTAAAATATATCTCGCCAAAATAGTGTGCAGAAAATGGATTCATTTGCAAAAATTCTTCAGTTGTCGCAAACGAGGACATGCTGAAATGTTTTAAAGTAGCTTCGATAGCTTTGACTGTATGAACATTTCATCTTTTTTTAAGTCTTAGTCAGCAAAAACAATACAAAACGCTACCTTGAAACAAAACAAAAAATGCCTTGAACAAATAAAATTCACTAAATGACCTTTCTGCATCGTTTATTCTTAATTCTCAATAATCCAATTTCTTGAGTTATTTTTATACTAATATGCATACTTTGTAAAGAAAATATCACTTATCTCTTTTGTTTCGAGCTACAAAGAAATTAAGTCAGAATGTTTAAGAAAAGATGATCATTCAAACGCAAATAGATGACGATGCACGTCAAACCAACCGTTTCGTAATAGTTTAACATGTTGGAAATGAAAACTACAGGAAATAGATGCCACAATGATAGATGGTAATCGAGAAACTACAAGAGACAGCATCTATTTAGCCGAACATGATGAGACAGCGAAGACTAAATAAATAACACAGAAGTAATAAATTCACATTTATTATTCTTGTAGCGGGATTACCTCAAGAGTTTCATGTCTGTAACTCCTGTAGAATATGCAAAGGATCTGGCAAATGAACATTGCGAATGATGTTGCTAAAATGTGCGAGAAGTTTGGTGTTCTAGAAAGAGTTCGATAATCTTTCTATCGCCTCTGCGAGGCGTGAGTTTAGGTTGGCGGTCGCACTATTGCTCACTGCTTGTAATAAGTATGGCCTAATAAATGAGAATTTATTACTTCTGCGTTGTTTTTGTGTTTTCTCTCGTCCCATCATCACGTTCAACTTTATGCGCCCTCTATCGACAGTAGTTTCCATCTCTGATTCCGATGTATTATTACGACACTTGCTTTGTCTGGTTGTGTGCTACATTCTCTGCCCGTTTGATTCATCTATTTTTAATCATTCTATATAATTAGAAATTAAAAATAGCCAGCGATTTTATATTTGAAAAGAAAAAGGAGTTGCGAGTATTGAAAGAGAACAGTGTACATAAACTCAAGTTCCAATCGTAAATTGCAAATCAGACTGTCAAGTTCAATGGATTGATCTTAAAAATTTTCACTGTGAATCTTTATGTACCCCCATTCATAACAAATACTTGAAGAAACATCGAATCAAAAGATTACAATGATTTTTTTTGTTTTACTTTTCACTTGGTTTTGTAATTTATTGTACTCGTTTTAATGTTATGAGTGTTGCACCTTTTGAATTTCATTGTTATTTTAATCTTTTAACATTTTTGGAAAAATTTACTTTCTGGGATGTGAGTTGCAATTTTAAAACCACTAATAATATTCATTATTAGATGTCTTGCGTTTTATCACGAGAATTTAATTTTAAATTGTATGACTGAATTGTACTTGGCATTTTTTAATGCCATTTGTTTGGCGCAGTATAGCCATATTTGGCTCTTGCGCCATTAAATCTCACAATACCATACCATACCGTAAATTGCAAAAGCCATTCTTCCTCAATGATTTATTTATCTTACTTTCGCCTCTAACTTACGATTCTGAAAAGAATTAGAATACCAATGAAAATGAGAAACATTTGAAACAAACCCTTCTGTTTCTTTAATTTTAAATGTGTGATGGAACAAACTTTAATTTAAGAGTTAGAACACAAGTGAGAGGAAGAAAAATTTGTGTCTATAGAAAAGTTATCTGTAATGAAAGATGTTTGAGAAGACCTGCCATATACAAAGGATCTGGCCGGACATTTCCTCCCCCCCTTTTCTTTCATTAATTTTAAGTTTGTAATGAAACAAAATTTAAATTAATTATTAGAACACACGTGAAAATAACAAAAATTTGTGTCAATCCGAAAGTAGTGGAAAGATGTTTGAGATGATCCGGCATATACAATGCAAAAGATATGGCATTTTTCTCCTGTTCCCTTAATTTTTGAATTTGTTTTATACAGGGTATTTCAGTAAATAATGGAAAATATTTCAAATGGTGGTAGAACACATTTCTTGTTTCAAAAAATGAATGGGAGCTACAATTCAAGGAAAAGACACAAAAGGATGTTTACATACAGCATCATTTACAAATACTTCTTTGCAAAATTATTAACAGTATTTCTCAAAATTGGAGCCATAAATAATATTATACCCTGGAAGTGTTGATTGAGTAATAGACGTACGGCTCGCAAGATGTCAAATTCTTCATCACCTGTAGCTAGAATGGAAATTAGAATGAAAAGGCATTAAACAGAGTGAACTGATTCTCGTAAACATTTTCGGACTTCAAAGGCCCTGAAAATGTAAGCGAATCACAATAAAAAGTGTGATCCTGGTGGAGCGATGATGGGATACAACAGCAGAAGAGCGTAAAAGAAGGAGAAATTATTTATCCCTGGTCTTAAATACCATGAGATTCCGATGAAGATTTTTCTACAGGTGTCGCCCTAGGCAAGGGAATCATAGGGATCTTTTAAAAAAGAATTCGCTTGGCTGATAATTTTTTTATCCCTTCACTCGGAGAATGTGAACTGCCGATGTAAGCTCTTTTTAAAAAGCTAAAGTTGAATTAATTAAATAGAAAAAGTGGAATGGGATCAGGAACTAAGAGAATATTTTCGAATGAAGTTAATATGTGCTAAATTGAGCTAAAAATTATGAAATTAATTAGTTTAAATTAGACTTTAACATATCATTACACACACACACACACACAAGCACAAATATATATGTGTGTGTGTGTAATGATATTTTAAACTCTAATTTCTATTTCATTCATTTCCAAGGTTTTATCTTAATTTAGCCCATAGTAATTTCATCCTAAAATATTCTCTTATTTCCTGATCTAATTCCACTTTCTGTATTTAATTAATTCAAGAGAAGCTTTGTAAAATTGCTGAATCGGCTAAAAGCCTAACTTTCCCACACTCCAAATGAAGGGACAAAATACTGCTGAATTGACAAATTCTTTGTTAAAAGATCCCTGTGTTTCCCCTGCTTTGTCGGCGTGAGTAGCGAAAATCCCTATTGAAATCTCATTCTATATAAGCACTATGGAGAAATATTTTCCCAATCAATATCTCAGGTTATATAAGACCAGGGATAAAATGTTCAAGAGCTTTTCCCTATTTTCTTTCTGTGCTGTGTGTTGCTCATCGCTCCTACTTGTACATAAAGCCTGCGTCTTCAAGATGAAATAAAACGACGTCACGAAATCGAAAGTCTCTTCACTGTCTTCAAAACTGCATTCTTCTTCACATAAAATAGTGCTTATATTTAAATATTGCGCTGATTTAAAAGATTTTCTGTATCAGTTTTCTGTCTCTACTAAAGAAGCGTTTTTCCAGAATAGTCATAAAAGCAATCTTGGCAAAAGAAAATTTTTATTAAGTATGAAAAGAGACAGGTCGAAGTGATGTTCGACATCATATATTTTTATGAGCACGTAATGATCTAAACAAAAACCAGATCAAGATTTTAGTCCGTACTATAAAGACCCCTCTCGTCCCCCTTAAAAAAAAGTAAGATCCGAATTTAATGAATTTCCACATTTCTGATTTTTCTGAATCCAAAATCAAACATTTTTGGAATAATGTCAATCTGCTGGTCTCTAAATGATAACTTAAAAATGTAACGAGCTGGACAGATGAAATTTGAAGCTTCGCCTTTGTTTCAAAATTGCAGATTTCTATGGCATTTTGAACGAAATTCAACTATGAGAAATCTGTCTAAATGTGCATTCACATGCATGTGATCACAATATATAAAAAGATGCACCATGCTTCGTAACTAAAATGCAAATATTTCGCTGTCCCGCATTAGTATCTATTAGTTTGGTTTGGTTTAGTTATATTAACGTCCCGTTTGAAGCAACACTTGGGCTATTTTGAGACGGACCTCGTAATTTTGAACCGCGGTCAGATGACGAGGATGACACCTGAGCTGGCACCCCCCTCTCCACACCACACCAGCGGGAGGACGTTTGGTCAGGACGGATTCAACGTGCAACAGACCCCCTAACACAGCGGTTCTTCGGTGGAGTCGGGTCTCGAACCTGAAACCCTCCGGTTCCGAAGCCGAGACCTTACCACCAGGCCACCGTAGCCCTTTAGTATTTATTAGTATTAAACAAGTATTAAACAATCTAGCACAAAACATGTCATATTTCAGAAGAAGGGTATTGGTAAGAACATAGCCATTGTAAGTTGGTGCGAGCATCATAAAGGATACTAATCAGACAGGTATCTCTTAATTTACTGCATGATGAGGGGAACGAAGTCTAGCTCGGGGACATTACTTACCTAATTATATTTTTTTGCAAAATCGTCTCGTCTCATCGTCTTGTCTTCTGATCGTTTCCCCACTGTAGACTAAAGAATGACTTTTGATCCAGTATCACGAAGGTGTGTAAAAAATATCTTGACATGCGACGATAAATCAGTAAACATTATTGCTTTATCATTAAACTTAATTAACTAGGCACATTTAATAAATAGATTATCTGAAAATAAAGCTGAATATAAAGAAATTTATTGAGTTCACGACTTCTGCTATTTTAATACCTAAAGTGGAGTTCTAAGTTTATAACTGTCTCACAAGGAAAAGATATTTGTAGGTAGGTAAGATAAAACACTAAAATCTTTTCTTTTCTTTTTTTTTTTTGGAGGTACCGAAATTTGCAAAGAAGCAACGGTGGTGGCTTTTCCAGTTACAGACGAAACAAAGTTTGGTTTTAAGAAACACAGCAAAATAAACGCAATTAGTGTGAATTTAATTTTAGTTAAAGAGTGATAATTGAAATGGCGGGCTGCATCGAGAGAAACTTTAATTCTTATGAGATTTCGCTCCACATAGCATTAAGAGCTCTATTAAGCACTATTTGAGTTAAAAACTTATTTCGTAAAGAAAACACGAAGCCTCTCCTGTTTCAATTGCTCAAACAAGTTCGCATTCTATGCGACAAAATTATTAATGACATTGGTTTATAAGCGAAAGATGAACAGAAGTAATAAATGATCTATCTTTCTTTTAAGATTGGGAGTGGCAAACTGTTCTTTAAAAATGAGATTTTTTTTTCATCTCATTTGAAAAAAAATTATTATTAACTTAGTTATTCTGAAAATTAAAATAAAAGACAGATAATGATTCTTCTTTCAGTATATGCGGGTTGGTTTAGTTATATTAACGTCCCGTTTGAAGCAACGCTAGGGCTATTTTGGGATGGACCTCGTAATTTTGAACCGCGATCAGATGACGAGGACGACACCTCAGTATATGCGGGAGTTTCTTTTATGTGGAAGTGATGTTGATACAAGAAAAAAAAATTAGTAATATTTGAGTGAAGGTTATAAAGAATTTATTTGAATGTTATTTTAAACTTTAGAATTAAAATTGATTTTCAGTTTAATCAAAGGTATATTCTTTTTATTGACGTTTTTGTAATTCTTCGCCCAAATCTCTTTTTCGTTAATGTAAAGCTTCGTCCAGCTTTCTTTTTCGTTAATGTAAAATTCTTCCGGCGTTCTTTTTCGTTGGTGCTATTGTAATGCTTCGTCCAACATAAGAGAAAAAATACACTCATTTCTGCTAAAACAATTCGTAGAAATCGGGAATAGTATATCTAAATAGAAATGTCACAGAACTGTCTTCTGAGAATTCGAACAGTGTATCTAGTTTATTTAACGCATTCAGGAACAAAAGTAACATTCTGGTATATATAACTCATGATCGACAACAACACTTTTATATAAATTCAATTAGAAATAATTAAAATAATTTCAAACTGAGCTAAAAAGAAAAATAATGACTTAATTATGAAAGCACTTTTAAGATCTAGAAATACCTGCAATTTGTCTTTTAAGAAAGAAATAAGTAAAACAGCATTCTAAAATTGCAGAATATTTAGAGTAGATGTACTTCTTTAATATTTTCAAGAAGAAAATATAATCAGGATAATTTATTAATGATTAATGATTATAATAAACAAAAAAGTTATCTAAGTAAAGTTTTTCACCGCAACATAGCACGGTCATAGCAAAAACTAACCTAATTACTTGCCCTACTTAATGGAATAATCATTATTGAAAATCGATTGCAACACTATTGTCAGAATTATGAATTATTGATTAGAAAATTATGAATTATTAAAAACAGAATTATGAAAAAATTAGGGTAAAAATGTTTTATCGAATAGAATCAAATCAAATGACGGATCACTTAAAAAATTATCTATAATAATGGTGATTAGTGAACATTTTTATATCCTTTATATTTAATTAATATTATTAATTGATTAATAAATATTATATATAATATAATATATACTATTTATAATATATATAATATATTATTATATAATTATTGATTAAATATTCTTTTTATTAATAATGACCATCATGAATTATCCTAAATTAAAAAAATCTGCTTGCTGATTTTCTTGAATAAAACGCAAAGTTTTAAAGAATTTTTATTTAATTTCTATTTTAAGTCTTTTCAGTGGTTTGCAACCTATAAAAAAATCTTTTCTACTTAGCTAAGTATAATAGTTTAGAGATAAAAGTTTTTTATGGATCCTATTTCTACTGACCCGGACAGATCCTAGGTTGAGAAATATCTGTTCACCAGAAGACGCCAGAATTCGAATTACATTTTGTTTGTTGGTGACCCCAGACAAACTTATCAAGATTTCGAATTCGACCTGTTTCTTTTTTTTATTTTCTTTCTTTCTTTGTGTCTTATTCTTTTCTTTTCCTTTTGTTTTATAAGATATAAAATAAAAAGAATACAAGAAATAAAAATTACTATAGATAAGCAGGAATTCCTTCCCCGTTTCTTTTCTTCATGTTTACATCTGCTATTTCAAAAGGAACCACATTGAAATTTTTGCTCAGTTAACACCGAAAAATTCAATATTGAGCAAAGATCCTGTTCGGCACTTGAAGTTCCAGATAAGTGTTTCTTCAGCAATAAGTTCATTTTTTAAGAGCCTTTTACTGGTAGCGCTATTGGAAGGATTCTTTATAATGAATTCTTGTTTTCACATTGTCTTCGAAACCTTCCTGAAATTATGTTCAGTAAAAGGCGAGTGATTTCCGAAATAATGGTAAAGACAAAACTGTTATTATGATCTGAATAATTTTGTAAACTAAATAAAGATAATTTTCTTAGAGTTTATATATCTTATTAAGTGTGAATTACCTATGAAGTTACCTATTAAGTGTGAATT
>JAPMOR010034088.1:32808-47652 GCA_026543865.1 Argiope aurantia
ACTGTCAGAAAATAATAATCGTTTGGAAAAAGAATTTAATTAAAATTTACCGGTTAATTTATATTTTTTTTTCTTAAATTTATTATCAGATAATGATACTCGCTTGGAAAAAGAATTTGATTAAAATTATTCGGTTAATTTATAATTAAGAGTAAGGACTTCGTGAGTATATAGCTGCACGAAATTCTGATAATCTGGTGAAATAGGAAAAAAAAATTAAGAATAAATTACAAAATTCTATTTTACAGACTATTAAACAGGTCAAGTTAAATAAAAGTATGTACAGAGACATATCTGCATCAGAAAAAAAAACACTTGTAGTGTTTTGAAATATTCATATCTATCTTAAATAAGTTCTGCATCTTCACTTTTCAAAAATAAAATTTATTTCGATGTTTATGCAAAATAATTCTTTGTTTCCTTTCGACATTTACAATGCACAATACGAATCTCTAAAATAAATAATAGCATTTATTCGTCTTTGAAGGAGAAATTTTGTTTTGAACTGCAAGCCAAAACCAGACAACATGTAGAGGGGTTAAATTAGATTTTTTAACACAG
The DNA here is from genome assembly GCA_026543865.1 of Argiope aurantia. NCBI lineage: Eukaryota > Metazoa > Arthropoda > Arachnida > Araneae > Araneidae > Argiope > Argiope aurantia. The sequence continues at coordinate 33,370 of JAPMOR010034088.1, forward strand.
CACATGTGCAATCTGTGTCGAGTATTTATTCTGTCAATAAAACATTTCTTAAATTAAATAAAAAATGCTGCAAATGGGAAGCAATTTCATTATATATGAATTTTATTTATAAAAAAATGAATTAAAATTCTAGGTTAAATTATTTTCTTGATAGCTAACGTTGAAATAGTCTTTTATCATTTAGTTAGTCCTTTTAAAAACTTTTACTTTAATCACGCTGAAGGAGGTTTAATTACTACATTTTACCCTTCGATCACCGACGAACAGCAAATATTCTATGACCCAAATATACAGTTCCAGCAGTGGTTGATTCTTTACCGATCAATCATTGAGTATTCTTCGATTTGAACTTTCATATTTACAATTCTTTTTTTCTCAACGTCATTAACTCCTGTTCGTTCAGCCAATCACAATGAACTCTAAAATTAGACTCATCAGCAACTAAAAGTAGCAATTTTAATGAGTCAAATTTCAGTGAACGATAAATTTCAAATGAGATAGAGAGTTTAAGATTAGGAAATAGTTTAAACAGCAATTTAAATTCATAGTTACGAAATGATTTCAGGTAAAATGCGTTCGAATAAATAATTTGTAACATTCTGGAAATGCGAAATATTTTATTTTTATGCTCATTATGTGATAGTCTGTCGTAGCTAGAATTTCAGAGGGAACGTAAAAGCCTATCTTTCTTCTTTTGGATGAGTAAGGTGCGTATATATTGCATGCATTTAATTCATTTCTTTTATGGTTATATTGCAGAGACTGAACAATTTTCAAAGATGTTTGTGAAAAAGGAATTAAAAAAAATGCTGCGTGGTTATTTTTTTTTTTTTTAGTTTTTTTTTTGACACGTGTACAAGAAGAAAGTTCAGTGACTGAAACTAGTTTTTTTTCCATTGCCTCACTTTTTTTTCCCTTCTTTTTTGTTGAATAATTATATGTTCGTTTAGTCATCCTACAATTTATAAATAAATTCTCCGAAGAACTTTTATACGTTCATTCATCCCAATGCTGCACTTTTCTGCAAAACGTTCTCGTTTGGATTTTGTAATGAATGTTGCCCCCTCATTTTGCACCAAGAATCTTAATGAGATCTTGCTTGTTGAAGTATTTTGCTGGATTATCAACCAGCTGTCATACTCATCTCAAAGTTTTTGATGAAGTAGTCACAAATATGACGGTGCTAAATAAATATGTCTGTTAGCTTGTTGAAAAATGCTGTGTCATTTGATAAATTGGATTTTTGAGTCATCATAATAAAAAAATATTTTTTGATGATATATTTCATCGATACTTATAACTTATCTCTGATAGCTAGCCGAACGATACAAAGAATAGTAGAAATTAGTTCAAGTCATAATGAGCGTAATGTCTTATTTGCAAGTTCATTCTAAGTCATGCAACCAAACAACAATAACAAAAAACAATAATCAATTTGTGGACAAAATAACAAAAGAAACAGCAAAATAGTTTATTATTTAACGAATTGAGGAAATATAAGAAGAGGTAGAAAAAAATAAATTGAGTATTTTGCTACTAGTTTTGCAATTTTTCCTACGAGCTATTATGCACATTGGCAGTATTAAGGAGATCATATTAATCCTACAGCGCTGAACTAAAAGCAGAAAATTGTGATCGTTCAACATTTTGCAGCAAATCTGAAGTTGTTTTAAATGATGCGGCATACAATTTTAATAAGTTAAAAATAAAAGGATCAGGATTGAACTCATTGTTTTTTCGAATGTAACTAACTACCAGGAAACAGTAGCAGAACAGGAACTTCTAAGCTGTAGATAGTAAATCTACTTATCTGTAACTGCTGGCGACTTCCACAAAAGTCTTGTATCATATATATATATATATATATATATATATATATATATATATATATATATTTAATGATATCTCTTAATTAAAATCCCAATTCATTTTCCAATTTTTATCTGAATTTAGCCCTATTAATTTTATTCTAAAATTGTCTCTTATTTCTTGATCAAATTCTACTTTCTATTTAATTACTTTTAACCTGCGCTCTATAAAACGGCAAGTCTATGCAAAGCATATTAGTTCGCTGGTTACACGTATTAGCATGTATACTTGATATTTTAAAAAAGACATAGCTTATTTATATAATAAATCAACTAAAATAAAAATTTGCGCAAAATTCTGAAAAAAATTATTTATGAGAGCACGAGATTTAGATAAATGTACAGAAAGATATCTATATTTGTTCAATGTTTGTTGAGAGTTTATGTTTATGTGATAATGAACAGGGTTCAGCGTTTAAACAGCTGCTCAATATTGCGAATGTATCAATTGTATAAAGAGTCTCAACCTTCTTCTTGTACGGGGATTTGAGTCAAGAATTTTACGCCAGGGTACTTAATGTGTTGTTGAAGTGGTCGAATTGGGTAAGAGGGGTATTGTCAATGTCGGAACAAAGGCAACCGGGTGCGAATTGTTAAAATCAACCAATCCGAATTTTTCGAAACAGCTTAAAACTGGTTATGTCCAATGATGAATAGAATTCCAGAAATCGGTACTACCTTGGGTTAGGTGTCCAAAAAATGGCGTTTAGAATGACTTTTTTTCCATTCACTCTGGCAGAATTCTATAGACATAAGTATTAAGGTTTTCTTTGATATACTGTTCGGTTTTTGTAAAGTGAAAAACTAATAATTTTAATAAACAATCACATTCAAGACTCATACGGTACATGCCTTTGTACTGCCTTTTACTTTTTAATAATTTTCATAATTACGAACTATCAGAAACACTACGAACATCTTGCTTTTTTTAGGGGGTTTAGATTGTAATAAATGTAACAACTCTAATGATCCCTCCACTTAAAAATATATTTTCATGATGTCTAAAGTACAAATGTGCTTTCAATGAGACGTATAATGACACCTTCGATCAGCTTTACTTTTAATTGGTACTGTAATGAACCTGCATGCCAGATTTATTACAGTACTATATACAATCAAAAATATTAGAAAGCAATGAGAAAACAGAACAAACAACAGAAAAATTAATAATATTAAAATAAGACATAATTTATGAAATTAAAAATGCGTACAAAATATTCGATCAAAATAAATTTATTTTTAGGAATAATAATAAATACTTACAAAGTTTTTCTTTATAGAATTACCCTTTAATTTAACGAAATTTAATTGAGGACATTTGTTTATAATATTGCGAATGTTAAATCGATCACTATGTCTTTTGAAGAAAAGAGCCACATTAGTTAATCAAAACGTTCATCTTTCATGCTCGTTTGAATAGGGTTGAAAACCAACTTCAGCATACTAAATTATTTTTTACAAAATGTTGAAAATAATAGTGATGTTAAAATTTTAAAAATTGAAAATAGATACATTTTGTTATCAAAATGTTACTTTTCAGATAACTTCAAAAGTAGCATTTTTCTCTGAATTTGGGAGCATTTGTCATTCAACATGCTAACGACCTTATTCCTTTGAAAAAATTAGTCCAAGAGATTCTACCATCAATTTTACTGATTTTCTTGAAAAATTACATCTCTTTGCTGAAAACAACAAAATTTTTCGAAAGAATTGCAGCGCTAAAGATAGAATGAATATTTCCAATTCATTCTAAATATTCTAATTATTCTATCATTATTTTGATAATGCGTTTACATACATTTTACATATTATTACATGCGTACATGCATTTCATACATTTTATTTAAACGCATCCAGTATGTACAGCAATAATGTAGCTTTTAAGAGAGCATAATTATGTATAATGTTTCTAAAGAATAACTTAAAGTTTAGAACTCGTATTATCATGCAGAATTTTTTTGATCATTTGAATACATCATAATAATCAGATATATGTTTATATATGTTATAAATTATAATTCCAGAAAATTTAACCAATTATTATGCTTCTGAACAGAATTATTCTCGGCCTCATGTCAAAAGAAAACAAAAATAGCAATACAAAATAATTACAAAGTGAATGATACTTACATACTTTTTTAACCCTTTGTAAAGCAGTGGGAAGTATGCTTCCCACCAAATTCATCTATTTTTGGGTGAAGTTATGTAGATTGGCTTATGTTCTGACAAATGTTTCAATAAGACAGAAACTTATGTGCTACAGTTCCTTGTGTCACACAAAATGGTGTGTCTTGATTTGTTACTTAATTATTAACTAACACAATAAATTAATTAATCAAATTAAATTTATCTGATAAGTTAAATGAATCCCTGTCCTTAAGCCAGTCTCATTCCTAAAAATATTTTACTATATTATGACTAGAAAAAAAATGGCATTTTAAAATGTTAAAAGACAACTTAAGTTAACTTGTACTGTGATTATAAAAATGATTGTTACATTGTACATAAACGTCCTATAATTTTAAATGTCCAGCTTAAAGTAGGATCTCAGTTCAAGTGTGATGGCAATTTATCTCAGCACACGTTTCTAAGCATTTTATAAAAAATTTCTAATAGGAAAACACATTATTCCGGATTTTATTCAGGCTAAGGCTGCACCTCAACACTGTAGTTAAATTTAAATGATAAATGTACAACTAATTTGAAATTAAATTTTAAATGACTTTCTTTTTATTTTCTTAATAGAATGATAATGTTAAATGAAATATCAAATTATATTAGAAAAAGAACAATTAGAAATCAGGCACCTGAAAGCACGCTTCCGAAATAAAAAAGAATTTTATAAGTTAAAGTTGACGGAGATTTTTTTTTCTCTTTGTTTTGGTGTATTATGTACACTCGATAAATTAAATAAGTGAATCAATGATAGTGAATCAATGATAAAAATGATAATAAAATCAAAAGAATAGCAAATTCAAAATTAACGTTTTCATCAGCGCACGAAAGAATAAAAGTGCTACATACAGGAAATTGTTACTTATAATAAAATGCTTAATTCTTATAAATTTATTGTAATTGTGTTATGGAACGTACGAAATACACTTCAATAGTTAAATTTGGAATTGCTTATTTCTTTTATTCTTATTTTATTCTGTCGAATTTTAAATTGGAGTTCATAATGAAAAGGCTTTAGCATTTAAAAGAAAGTAAATTTAAAAATAATCGTTAAAAAATGATTATAAGATTTAATAATTCGAATGAAATATGATATGACTAAATTAAATAAATATGATATGACTAAATTAAATAAATATGATATATGAAATATGTTCTCAGCTGATTTCTTTCTGGGGGCATGTGTTTCCTCTTTATAATTCCGAATTTTGTGTAATTTGTTTTCTTTTAACTGTTTGCATTTAGTAGCATTATCTTTTGCCTATTAATAGCATTAGTTATGCGATACGATGCATGAATATATTTAAAAAAGCGTTGTAAAATATCGGATTATCAACACAAAATAAACTATTTTTAAATCTGTAAGTGAAAAATCGATTTTGACGAATGCGTATAATACATTCACATAAAACAGAATCGACATTTTTTCGACATTTTCGGAGAGTCAACAACTTTTTCTATCGATAAATAAATTATTTCCGATAATGCCAGTAAATATTGACAAAAGACCGCCAAACATACCGACTTGAGAAAAAAATAATGTAGAAAAAAATATGTAATCATCAAAAAATTCGTATTCGAGATTTTGACAAATCTCCACCTTTCAGATTTCAATGAGTTCGAAAAACACATGTCTATCTGTTTGTGAACACGATAACTCAAAAACACTTTGAGCTGGACGGATGAAATTTGGTGTATAGACTTTAAACCAAATTTGTAGATTGTATCTATCGGCTTTAGAACGAAATCCATTCAGAAAAGTCTGTCTGCATGGCTATTCGAGTATATAAGTGAATTCGAGAAATACAAAGCGTAAAAATGGTTAAAATTTGATGAATAAATTTAGCATCTAAAATGTAGATTCTTATCAAATTTTGAACTAAATCCCGTCGAAAGATTGACTGTCTGTCGTCTGTATTTTGACATGCATGTAAACGCAATTCATAACTATTGACTTGATATGACTTAAATGAATGAAATTTGGTATGTGCTCTTGGGACTACAACTGTAGTTCCATTTTAAATTTTGTTTCAATCTGTCTGTAAAAAAGAAATTCAAAATACATTTTAGAGCAATAGATTCAGTAAAAATGACAAATTCACGGCAAATATTTGTCTTTCGGCACTATTGTTCACCAACGCTTTGCAAAGGTATGCAGAGCCTTGCACAAGATCCATAATTTTATGCAAAGGAAGGGGAATAAAATCTTTATTAGAGAATATGCAAGAAAGTATCGGGGAGATAACTCTCAATGGTTTAATACTACATTTTTATTTTTAATAAATAAAGTTTGAAATCAACCGGGAAATGAGTGAAGTTAATGAAAAAATTATCAAAAAAATTATATATTGATGTATCTCTACATCATTATGAACAATCATACCTTGAGTTCAACAAATCTATGCTTACAAAATTATAATATTTCAAACATAAATAATGCGTCTCATTACAGTACAAAATATGAAATTCATGAAATATTTTTAACATTTAAACATAAAGGAACATTGCATTTACTATATTCCACTATATACCAATACATAGTGGAATTTTACACCTTAATCTGTTTGAAAATATAGACCAATGACCAACGCCTTCTAGTACATCCATAGACGGCAAAGGATGAGATGACCCTCTAGGTTTAGTGAACTTATGTAGAACCGATTTTTCATATTAATGTTCTTCTACATCACAAAAAAAAGCTGCATTTTTCTTGCATTTTATCAGTATATGCAAAAGTATAAATATTATTTGTTACTCTTACTTTGTTTCTATCCGAAAATTATTTTTCCTGTATATTTCTATTACTTTTTATATAATTAATCGTAATTATTAACACCCGCCGAAAGGAAATTGTACTCAAACAGCATGTCAAAATTGAAAATTGTCACAGATAAACAAATAAACTGTCAAAGATTCTAGTCGCGTTCGGAAACGATAAAATAGTTTTAGCAAAAATAAAATAAAAGAAAAAAAACTATGCAGAGGTTGCTACATAAAGAATTACGAAGTTTTAAACATACGATGCAGATCTACATCGCTATGCATTTAAGGATTAAATTTGCGTTGCTGAGGACAGAAATGCCATCACAGGAATTCATCGGAGGCGGGGAGAGGGGAGGCGATACCTCCGCTGTCCCCCACTTCGCCATGTTACTGAGAACAAACAAGTTCAACCACTGCCTTACATTATGCCGAACACTGAAAGTCGAAGGAGTTACCTACTCTCAACTAAGTTGTAACTTCGAAAACACACCACAACTCTTCTTGTGTACGTATAAAAAATTTACAAAGATATCAGTTAGATCATATGTCTGAAAAATGACAACGTTTGAATTTTTCAACGTTTACTCAACTTTCGACTTATTTTTACGTTACTAACTTACTAAGTTAGTTTCATTTATTATAGTTTTCTCTTGTGGAACTCATATAACGTCAGAGTTAGCCTTTAAAATTTTGGAATATGTGTTTTCCTAATTAATCATTTCTTTCAATATTCCAAGATTTTAAAATCTAGTACCTGTAACAGTTCTTATTTTACTCATTTTTTTATTTTTTGTAAAATCTTAATTAAGATTCCATCCTACGGCTCGATTAAAGCTATAAGCAAAATCTAAATAATATGTAAATGCGGGAACGAACATGAGAAAAATGCACGGGAGTTCGGACCCTAACCGCTACTCCATCTCTGAGCGCTTATGCAAGTCATGTATAGTCACATTTCAATATTAGATTTAAAAAATAAAATAAAATGCGCGTGTGAGTAAAATCGTCTTTTTTTAGGAAAGACACCTACATATGTAGATAGAAAGCAAAATTTTATATAAATATAAAATTCGATCCAACTCGTTTGAGCCGTTACCTAGATACACAGAATTAATTTATATATATGCAAGAATTGCTGGTTTTAAAGTTATAAGATTAGAAATTATTGCCAGTTATAATGACTCTAATTTTGTCCTTTAATAAAACCAAAGGACTGTGTTTTAGCTCATACGGGTTTTAGCTTAGATGTCTTTCATATTAATTCAGTTTTCGAAATGTTTAGTTAAAAAATTTTGTGGATAAAAAATAAAAGGTGATACGAAAGACCTCATCCCATATTAGATTATAAAGTCACTATTTTCTAATATTTCGAAAAATTTGCTATAACTTAAACGACTTACAACGCGTTTCATACATAAAGTAGCTATTTTAATTCATCTCAAAATAGACTTTTCAACAAGGAAGTGAAAAAATCATGCTCGGAACTTATTTTTCACATATAAATTTTTCACTTTACCAAAACATCCGTTCTAATTATAAATTTTAAATGATTTTTGACATATTACTATCCAAGCAAAGTTCTAGATTTCCAATTTAAATATTTGTATACGAAAGCGTCCATTCAACAACGAAATAATAAGATGAAGCAACTTCAATTAATATAGGAATGCAAGACTTATTATTTTTTTTTCATTGGTCCCACATATCCACATTACTTTTCGCTTCTAAGTATAAATCTCATTTCATAAGTTAATTAAATCACAGCGAAGAGTTTTCTTGTGATAGGAAAATATTTATTTTTTCACATGTGATAAGCAGAATGAAAGGAATGAAATCTGAGCTAGTAGATATGAATAAAACAGAAATGCTGCGACTATTTTTGCTTGGTAAAATTTTATCGTTGATTTTTCATGTCTATCACGTTATTTATGTTTGTCGACATAATTAAATTTCTTCTTCCTTATTTAACAGACTTTATGTCACAAAACTCTAAAGCTACCTTCCGCTTTCATTAGACAAAATAAAAACACGGATTCCACATTAGTTGCAAATATGCGTTAACTGACAAAGCAGCTGAATGTTGGCATGCAAAGCATTTTCCTTTGAATCTTTCAATTTTTGCTCTCTCATATATTATGTACACGAAGAGTATTGTCTATTGTACTTTTCATTCTCGGATTCTAAAATCTCCGCTTTTTTGTGTCAAGATGTGTTTATTTAGTCAAAATAGGTGTGACTTGAAAGATGAAATGAGGTGCTTACATTAATAAGGTGAACTCGGATTTTACACTAACATGGAAGGCGTAAAAACTGCAGATAATTCGTAATATTGTCGAAAATAGATTCACAATAAAATACTTAAAATTTGGTAATTCATTTTTTTATAAATTGATAATAATTTTTTTATGTTAAAATGCTTTTTCTTTTTTTTTTTTTTTTGCTTGTTACTGAATTTTTTATAACATTTTGAGATTAACAATCTAATCACATAATCTAAGTCACATTTAATGATAGTATACAAAATATCTTTAGTCCCAGCTTTGAAATTTTTTTCCAATGAAACTAGCCAAATAAGCAAAATCAATTGACAATTTTGAGTTACAATAAAATAGTGCGATCAGAACCGATTCGGCACTCACATACGCGTGAAAAAAGAGTACCTCATGGGGCTGAAACCAAGGTCAAAGAATGAATTCCGGAAATGCACTCATCCTTCCCTCAATTCACCCCTTAGAGAGATTGGATCGTTGAAAAGAGGTAGTTTCAAGATACTGAAATGAACAGTAATCATATTGTATTGTAATTGCCAAAAAAATCAAACTTGATATGTTGGCGAAACTTTACATTTAATACCTCTATGATTCCGAAAAACACATTTTTGAAATTATGTATATGTCTATCTGTAAACATGATAACTAAAGAACCATTTGATCTAGAAGGATGAAATTTGGTGCATGGTTTTTGCACCAAATTTTTAGCTTTCTATTAAATTTTAAACGAAATTCATTCATAGGACTGCAAGTGAACACGATAACTATAAAGCAAAATGAACTAGATGGACAGAATTTGGTACATAGTTTTAGCCTCTAATGAATAGATCAATATCGATGTATGTTGTCAGGTTGATCATCTTCCGTTCTGTATATTCGCATACATGCAAGCGCAATAATTCATAAATGAAACGATTTAGAATAAATGAAATTTTGATGTGTAAATCTTTTACCAAAGTTGCAGTTTTGCATCAGATTTTGTTTCAATACGCCAAAAAAAAAAAAAAAAAGCCTCCAAAATACGCATTCGTTTTTTTCCCCCTTTATATTATGAATACTAAAAAACTGTCAGATGCGGACTCTGAAAATAAAAACCTGAAACTCTTGGTGTCCTCGGCCTTGTCGACGGTGTACAATTTTATGCGAGGGGGATATAACATGTTTATACGCGAAAGTTCAGAGGAGATGACACTCGTTGATACAGTCTGAGGAAACATTGCGTGGTATTTCAGATAATTACCAGTTAAATTGCTTAGCTACAACAAGAGAATGCTCGTTTCCAAAATTCATGAAAATCTTTAGCATTCACTGAGACATTAATGAATCATTGGGCATTTAAACGAGGATAAACATTTTACATCAATTGCAGAGGGTGCTCATATACAAAACCACTGAATTTTTAAATGAAAGTGATTTCATTTATCCCCTTTTCGTTCAATAGAAAGCAATCTATAATACATGGTGTTTCAAATTAATTTATAATGCTCTGGGTCACACTATCGAATGCTTATTTCGAAAGTTCATTGGTGTCATTTGCATTTATTGAGCAATGAATCAGTCTCTAGACACTTACTTATGCGTTAAGCATTTAATCACTTTTTTACCGACTTCAGTGCTATTACAGTGCTTTTAATGAATGTGCTCAGAAATCATTAATGAATGCACTTATTCAATTAATTGCATCTAAAATAAATTCTGAGGCCCATTTTTTTATCTGGCTGAAGTTTAAAATTATAAATTTCCTTCCAAAATGACTCTCCAGAACAAAGTGCAAATTTTAAACGAACCTCTCTTGTCCCTCCTGAAAACGTTATGATGAGGGAGTGAGAGTTGAAATTAAACCTAGATAATTATATATAAATCCTTTTTTAATAATATGGCCTAGCAAATAATTAGTGCAGTTATATATTTCAACAAATAATTAAACTATTTATAAGAATTAGATAATATAGCAATCACAGTTTTCAGCAAAAATATGGTTGATTCTTCAGAGAAGCCCCCGTTTTATCTTTCATTTCTAGTACATAATGTAAATGGTTTTTTTGTTTGTTTTTTGTTCTGCTATTTTACTCCTTAAAATCATGAAGCTTTGAAACCTATCCTGAACCATTGTAGGGCGCATGCAATTTTTGATAATTCACAATGCATTTAAAATTCTTTCGCAGGAACACATTGAATCTGTTAGAGCGCATGAAATTTGTACCAGTCTATTCATTTCGTAAAATGCTTCAGTAACTCGAGAAATATGCTGTTGCAGGAACAGTGTCATAGCCAATGAGGTTCTACCGAGGCGTGACAATTGCTTGTTGAAAACTTACCCCAATACCGAGGCGTGACAATTGTTAGTTGAAAACCTTTTCCAATACCGAGGCGTGACTATTAGCTGTTGATAACTTTCTCTTATACCGAGGCGTGACTATAGTTAGCTGAAAACATTCCGAAATACCGAAGCTTGACTATTGCTAGTTGAAAACTTTTCTATAATGCAGTGATCGAATTAAAGTACTTAATAACTTTTTTTCCATAGTTATAACAATTATAACATTTTTAACTTTAGGCTCAAGTCATATATTATGTCACTAATCATTACCTTTGGGTTTCAAGTCGAAATTCAAAGACCATCGAGTCTAGGCACGTCCCGAACCACCTTCTTTCCCTCCAGTATTATTGGCATTTAACAGTTCTAATAATGCTTTCGATTTAGATGCATCTCACTTCTTTTCAAAAACACGACGCATGTTCTCCAGTTCGATTTTTAAATCTTATGATTTTTTTCGTGTGTATTTAACCAAAAGCAACAATGCTTACTCGTCAGAATTTTTTGCGGTAGCATACACAAAAGCATGCTACCATATAAGATGCTCTTTCATAAATAAGAGGGTTCAAGATTCAGTAATCCATTTGCGCACTGCAAATTTCGTAATGATTCTAATGAAATAAGCTTAGTTTTGTATTATAATAAGTGTCGTTTTTTCAAGCAATCTTTGGGCTGATTTGACACAGATTTCGGACTCAACGGAAGAGGATACAACAACCCCGATACCGGAGACAGGTCTCCCACTGACGCAATCCCTGGTTTTCATTACTGTAATAGTTTTTTTTTTTCACCGTTTTCATTGTTTCATGGTTTTTTTTGAAGACCAATTTAGCCCGAGGTGGCCTGGTGGTAAGATCTCAGGTTCGGATTAAGGGGATTCCAGGTCGAGACTGGATTCTAGTAAAGATCTGGCCGGTAAGCGAGTCTGGTGTACCTTAAATTCGTCGGTACTAAATGCTCTTTCTCAGGCGAGAGGAGGAAGTTTCTAGAAGGGCATGCCAACTCAAGTATCGTCCTCGTTATCCAACAGCTGTTAAAAATTACGAGGTTCATCCTAAAATAGTCCTAGTTTCCTTCCTTAAAACGAACGTTAATATAACTAAACTTGACAAAGGTTTTTCATTGCTTTTTACAAAGAATTTCAGTTTATTCCTAAGCAGTGAAATTGTAATAATTTTATAACTTACAAATATTGCATTCTTTCTTTCTCTCTATCTCTCTGTATGTGTGTATATAGTCTTAGACATAAGGTATTTTTTATTTCAGGACAATATTTCACATGAATTATATAGAAGATTTTCATAATTCATAATACTATAGATATTTTTAACTATGTATTTAATAAGCAATGGTGTAAAAAGGAGGGTGCCAGCTCAGGTGTAGTCCTTGTCATCTGACCGCGTCTCAAAATTACAAGGTCCGTCCCAAAATAGTCCTAGTGTTGCTTTAAAACGGGGTGTTAACATAACTAAACTAAACTAAATTCATAAGCAAATGATAATTCCCTTCATTTTAAGGGATGAAGTATCTATAATTATTAATTTATATGAATTTATACGATATAATTATATTAAATAAATAATTTCTAATCACCTGATAAATGCAGTTATTGAAATAACATTTGAGATTTCTATCAAAATTGTAACATTTTTAAATATTTTACAGCTTATGGATACTACTATTTCTTGGACATGTGGTCAGATGATCTATATGTATAAAACTAAATTCTTGATTTTGCTTGAATTTTACACAATTCCACTCCCTTTGACAGATTTGCAGGTAATAAATAATAATTTACTTAAGTAATAAATAAACGTAAATTTCTTTTATTTAATGCAGTAATTTATGTTTGAACACTATCTTTTAAAATTTATAATGCTTGTTTTAATGTTTTACTAAAATTTGCTTCATAATTTAGCACTTAAATTTTTAATGCACCTGGCTGGCATATCATATTAATTTTTAATGATTGCTTTTTAACTTGAGCTTGCAGTGGTGCATGAAAAATTTTCTAATTGCAAATATTTTATGTTTCATTTAATCTTATTCATTTATTTAATTTTGTTGGTAGCATGTTTTTTAAAAAATGATGGACGGTTGCCTATATATATATATTTGTTATTCGTTTTGCTTAAAGCTCGAAAATAAAAGGAAATTTAAAATATATTTTATTTATAATATTAAACAGCATTCCTGTCTTTTAGAAATAAGAACAAGACATTTAAGACATAAGTAACGAGTTTGTAGAATCTTATTTTTCTTTATGAATTTGCAATTATTTATTCATCAAAAATTTAGTTTACATTGTAATTCAATTTTGTGCAAACTGAACAATATAGAAATCCAGCTAAACACCTAATTTTAAAAAACAACTAACATTAATTTTTCTTATCAAATTAGAATCAGCATAGTTGGTATTGCAAAACTTATTATTGAATTTGAATTGCTTTTATTTTAATATTGAGTCGAAGATTTAACTAGGCTAAGCTTTCACGAGCACCTATAAAATACATTGTTATTAAGGAAAATATCTTTTAAGAACTCGGGGGTGTTTTTTCTTTAAATTAAATTTCGAAAATAACTCATTAATTGATACCGTTATCAGAGAAAATATAAAAAGAAAAAGAAACTAATTTAGTTTTTCTGCTGAATAATGAGGATATTAAACTGAGCTTAAATTAATTTTTTTAAAATCAATAATATTACTTCGAAAGTAAATGTTGACAGTAAGATTAAAATAATGCATTTTTTGAAAAATAAAATTAAGATTTCGGACTTAAACTCTACTTCAAAATATTTTGAGTGTTTAGGAAACGTACATCTGACCTGAAGTTCACTGAAGAGAATAAAGAGAATAATAAGAGAAGAGAAAGAATAAAGAGAATAATAA
>JAPMOR010034088.1:47662-58959 GCA_026543865.1 Argiope aurantia
GAATAAAGAGAATAATAAGAGAAGAGAAAGAATAAAGAGAATAATAAAGAGAATTTGCTCGATTAATTATGCAATGCTGTGCAACAATTAAATGATGGTTGGCTTTATGAACTTCTCAAACTGAAACAGTTTTGTTTATTAATAAAAAAATATTTTCAGCTGTTCAAAATTCGAGTGTCAGGTGTCAGAAACGGACGGAATTTAAATAACGATTTGAATTTTGGAAATATTCGAAGTCAGCGAATTAATAAAAATATTTTTTAGCTCATTTTTGCTTTATTTTTGAATTTTTATTTTTGTTCTGGCGAATAAGAAGGTAAAAAAAAAAGATGCTTCTTTCATAAATGCATTTAATTTATTTACATTTTTTGTGAGTTTGATAAGTTCACATTTTTTTGTAAATTTTTATAAAAAATCAAATATTTCTTATTAATTAAAAATTATTTCCAGCCGTTCAAAACTCGATTGTCGAGATCAGAAACGGACGAAATTTAAATAATGATTAAAACTTTGGAAATTTAGAGGTAAGTGAGTTAATCGAAATATTCTTAAATACATTTTTGTTTTTAGGAGTAGAAGTGTAAAAAAAAGGTACTTACTTCATAAACGCAATTAATTAATTTACTTTTTTTGCAAGTTTGATAAGTTCACATTTTTTGTAAGTTTTTATAATTAATTAAATCTCTACGAGCGCATTTTTCAAGCATTTTTTTTAGCTCTTTTTAAATGGTTAAATAACAATGCATCAATTTTTCTAGCAAGTTTAGCGCAATTTCATTTTTTGAAATTAAAATTATTTGATTTAAAAAATTGTTTCTTAAACCTTATATATATATATATCCTTAGAAGATACTGTTAAATGAAGCTGCCATCCGTGTATAATGAACAAAAATCTAAAATCATCGTTACCAATATTAAAAATAAATATGTCTGTATGTTGTCTATCTGTCCACTGGTACATTACAGGACAAAGCATTTGATATAAAATTGCGAAATTTGCTTCAAATATGATTTGAAATATGGAAATGAAATTTTTTGAAAATTTGAAACGAATTTAAATCAATTAAAATAAAGTAAAATCTCGGGTGGGGGGCTCCAAAAAATACTATCGCAAGAGAATGATTTTTACACCAATTTAAATTTCAAAAAATATTTTTTAAAGGATATATATTTAGTTTTATACAATTTTACCATAATTTTAACAGAGTTTTGAGAATATTTTCAAACGCGATCAGCACTGGTTGTTTTCATAGTTGAAATTTAAGTGAAATGTGTTCGTAGTTTCATCAGATTTTTTAAATAATCTGTTTTTCATCTACTGTTAAAGTCATTATATCTCAAATAACCTTTTAAATCAAGATTTCATTTTTAGTGTTAAGTAAAGTTTCTGACAAAGAACGACAAAAAAGGATATTTACTATAGAAACTGTTAAATGAAATCACTAATATCAACAATATTTGTGAAGAAATACCATGAAAGCTTTTAATTTGAAGATGAATTTATATATAAAAAATAACATGTTTATGGAAATAATTTAATATAGATAAAATAATAATGATACTGTAATAATATAATTGTTAACAAGGAAAACAAGGTTTATAATGCATAAATGTTTATTTTTAATTATATTTTCACGTGGTAAAATTTATAAGCAAATATCATACTATTTGTAAACAGCAACTTGCGATATTCATGAAAAAAAAATCGTCAAAGCTGCAAGGTTAACAATGGAATCTATAGTTATCAAATTTGTTACAAAGTTAATTTTTTTTAAAGATGCGCACTTAGAAAATGTTTTCCGAAGGTTTAATTGCATTTAAAAATTAATCAAAGTAACGTTTTTCTTTAGTAGTGTTGGAGCATATTGTTACGGTAAGAAATATAACAAGAAAAAGTTTTAAGTGATTTTGCAATTTACTAGAATATTAGTTTTTTCCCCCTTTATCTCTCTTTTTATGATTTTTTGCATACTGTGATTTCATTCGCCATCTAATATTTAGTAAGCGTACTTGCATTATTAGGGAAATTTTCGATACTATTAAAGCTATAGATATTTTTAACACTGGATTTCATAAGAAAACAACATTATATTTATTTTAATAGCTAACCCTTTCTAGGGCCGTGGGAAGTATGCTTCCCACCAAATTTATCAATCTTTGTATGAAATTATGTAGGTTGGCGAAAGTTCTGACAAATTTTTTTAGTAAGTCAGAAACTTAAATGCTTCAGTTCTTTATCTCAGACAAACTGATGTGTCTTGATTTGTTATTTAATTATTAATTAACCAATTAATTAATTAATCAAATTAAATTTATCTAATAAGCTAAATGAATCCCTTTTCTTATTTTAATTTCAAGCCTAAAAATATTTTAACATAATATGACTAGAAAAAAATGGTCCTTTAAAGGGTTAAAGTATTTGTAACTATTAATTTATATTAATCTATGCGATATAACTAGATTAAAAATATGTTATAATTTTTTAAAAAATATTTAACTCATTACTTTTTAAAAAGAAATATTGAAATTAATGTAACTAATATTAATCAATATTTTTAAAGTTTATAATAATAATCATTAGAAGCATGCTTGATTTATATATCAGATATTTTTTCACTCAAAATTTACCTTTTTTAGATGTTTTACAGTTTATCGATGCTATAAGAGGTGGATTAAAAGAAATCCCCCCCCCCCCCCCCAAATTTCCACCCCTCTCATTAATAATTTTTTTTTTTTTTTTCAGAATGTGAGGTGAAAAAAGTGACATCTTCACATCGAGCTTCATATATTATTAAACGGCCATATTTTTATTCGTTAAACATCCTGCAAAAAAAAAGTAATTATTATATTTAGAAAACATTTTTGCATTACTACAAGGCAAATTGAATGAAAAGAGCTAAAAATACTTTTCATTAAAAAAAATAAGTACCAGACATAGACAACAATTACGAGCAATAAAAACTCTTTTGTGATGAAAGATAATGTAGATATAATAATTAATAATAATTCAGAAATGTTTACCGATTCTTGAGACTGGAGTGAGATTATTTTGTCTTAAGTTCGAATTACAGAACAACGACGAAAGAACTCTTACCAGCATTTTTTTTTTTTTTTTTTTTTTTTTTACAAAATCACCGGCGCCGTGCTTATAACTGAATTCTTCGCTGAGAATACATTTCTGTTTTACGAATTGGTCCATTTTGAAACGGTTTAATCCCCAAATTATAGAATTCATTTAATATATCATTGAATTATTAAGAATACTTGATAATATATAATTAATAATAAGATTATAAGCTCATGAAACGCAAAAAAAATTTATAAATTTCATAAAAGTTCTAATAATTTCCTATATATATTTCTTAGATTTATTAAATGAAAAAAAAGGTTACGTATTCTTAAAATATATTTTCTTTTATAAGAGCAAATCTCAGTTCCTGTGAAAATGTATCGCCATTAATATCTTCA
Source organism: Argiope aurantia (assembly GCA_026543865.1). Lineage (NCBI taxonomy): Eukaryota > Metazoa > Arthropoda > Arachnida > Araneae > Araneidae > Argiope > Argiope aurantia. The sequence continues at coordinate 51,131 of JAPMOR010034088.1, forward strand.
AAACATCTTTGAAGTTGATTAACAGAATTCGAATCTATAAGCAATTTATATTTCATGTTAAAATACGCTGATTCTAATTTAATAAAAAAAAACTTAATGTTGAATGTTTTAAAAATCATTTAGAATTAAAATAAATTTTCCCATTCTACAACTCCACATATTTCCATTTTTGAAATTAAAATCAAAGAGTTCTTAAGTGTGTTTCATTGAAAATGTTTTCAAAAATCTATTTTATAAGAAATATCTCTTTACTCCAGTTTCGATTTCTAGAATTGAACTGCATATTTCTATTCGTAAAATTCCTAAAATTACGTGGCATGACATTAGAATTTTCTAATGTACTAATTTTAGTTTGCCATTAGTAAATCATATACGGAGCATTGTTTATTAATTATTTTTTAAAACATTCAATATTAGTCATTAAAAAAGTTTTAAAAATACACGCAGATTGCAAAGCAAAATAGCATGAGCACATTCCTTTATCTATCTATCTATACTTATATAAAGTTCAATGTGTGTGTGTGTGTGCGTGTTGGCGCTCTACAGGCCAGAGCGTTTGACCTACAGCTACCAAATTTGGTACATGTATACCTTGATGGTCGGGAATGATGGGGTCCTTTTTTTGAATTTTTAATTAGAATTTTAATTATTAATTAAAACCTAACTCCTCCCCTCAAAAAAAATCTTCATTTCCCCCACCGCCAAATAAGTAAGGCTTCAGTTTTTTTCCCCACACTAATGAGGCTAGGGTTAACATTTTTCGGCCGATTATTTGAAACGATTCTGTTTATTTTCTTAATGTTTGATGCATTTAAAATTAAACATTATTAATTAATTGATCTTTCAGATTCATTCTGAAGTACTTTTGAATTAAAATAAAGCAGAATAAAGGAAATTAAAAATTTCTAATCTGCATAACGTTACCCCAACTGGTGTAGAAAAATTCACGCATTTGCGTTACCGTAACTGGAGATGGAAATTCACGCATGCGAATTGTGTTCTGATTGTTGAAACTATAATCAACGGATGCGGACTTGATTAAAATTATTTTTTGGTTAGTTGTATGCTTCTGTAATTAAATTGTATTTATGTCCGTTATATATATTTTTTGTATATGCTTATAGTTTTAAGTACATTGTTTATTTAAGTAGTTTTTTTTAACCTGTTTTCAACCGATTATTTTAAACGATTCGTTTTATTTTCTTAGTGCTTGATGCATTTAAAATTAAACATTGATAATTAATATATCTGCTCATGATGAATCTGAGAAAATTTTGTTGACAAATTCTTGAAATATTACATAAATTAAGAAAGATATTCTTAGCGCCCATAAAGTTTAAACGCTCAGTGACTCTGTTTTCAGTAATTATATTATTAAAAAAATGCTTTGTTTCATTAAAAAATATTATTATATTAATTGCAGATTCATCCTTTCCACTTTAATTTAAGGCATAAATTCTACGGGAGCTAACAGAAAATAGAGAGATACATATTACGTTATGACTGAAGGCTTTTATAATATTATGATTAAATTATATGACTATCAAAATTTGAAGTTTTAAAATATTTTGATGAAGAAGCTATTAAAGTAGGAATTGCATAAAATATTTAATTATTAAAATTTTAACGAATATTAAAATTGGCGAACCGGCTGGTCGCCAAAAGCGGCTAGTTGTAAATAAAACACACCGTTGAATTGTAAGCTTATATATATCATAACAGTTCCGTAAATATTTATAAATCAGGGTTGCATATATGCATTTCTAATTACTGAATTCAATTCATCATACTGATTCAAACATATTAATTAAACTAATTATAAAAAATAAATTGTGTAGCAAATTTAAAACGGTAGTATTTTTAAAAAATATAATTAAAATCTGTCAAAGTGTTTGAAATTATTTTATAAAACGTAATTCCTAAAAAGTTGAAAAGTTTATTTATATGTTACGGTAAATATGATTAATCCAGTGATTATGTATAATTACTGGTGATTATTCAAAATCACTACTAAATTTATTGGTGATCTTGAATAATAATCTGGTGATTATGTATAATTACCGGTGATTATTCAGGATCACCACTAAACTTATTGGTGATCTTGAATAATCTCAGGTAATTATATATAATCACCAGTTTATTATATTTACCATAACATATATAATACGTAATAATTTTCTGGGGCCCCTAAGACTATTAGCTTTAGGGGCCCCCAAAAGACTTAATATATCTCTGGATATTATGATTTTTTCCGGCGACAGTTATTATGAGCGTATGACAATTTATATTTCAGAAAGACGTAAAGAATACGATTTTTTATTAATGCAGAAAAATTATTTAGGAGGTTAAAATGTCTTTTATGTTTCATTTCATAGATGTAATTAGTTCTGCATTTCATAGTAGACCGGGATAGCCTGGTTGGTAGGGCGTAAAAAGGGTTGAGACACGTGAGTAGCCAAGTCGTACACTTGGCCCTAGTTGGCACTACTTAAAAACAAGAGACGCTCACTTGCCTTAATTCGCTGCTATATAACTGTCAGCGGGCTTGTACAGTGTCATAAGTCGCAACAACATTTCATAGGATGATAATTTAGGTTAGTTTCAAGGTAATAAAACCTCCATCAAGTTATATGTATTTCAGTGATGTGTTATAATTTAATTAAATATTTATTTTGCAACTATCTAAATAATAGTTAGTTATTATAATGTAAAACAAATTCATGTTTTATCAAAACGATAAATATTAATTTTGATTAAATCTCAAAATTTTTGAAAACTCAATCGTCCAATCGATTTTTTATTAGTAAATTTTTGGACCTAAATTATTTTATTAGCTTCATAAATTCGGTGCATCTTTATTTTGTATATGCAAAAAATTTATTCAAACAATAATATATTTTCACAATTTTTACCCATATTTTCAGTTTATTTATTTTTGTTGTTGTTTATAGTAATTAACACTTGATGGGTGAGGAAAGGGAATACGCTGATTATAATTTGTGAAAATGGAGAAGTTAGGAACTATGTTGATATTTGCCCTAAGAGCTATTTTACGTAGATACGCCTCTCACCATGAATAGAATTTTTATTGCATGAGTTTACTGTACCGGATACTAGTGAATAATATCGCCACATCGGCCTATTCATGCTAAAATGATTTTGGCATTCTTGCTGATTGGAGCAGATTCACTAGATATTAATGCTTATAGTTAATACAGTTGTATTTATTCATTTTCACTGTATCGTGTTAATATTGAATGATTACACTTTCTTACTAAATGCAGTGAAATATCATTAGACAAGAAAATGAAATGGTTATAAACTAAATTAAAAAATATGACGAGGAATTTTCATATGAAATGGATGAAACTGTATTCATATCGCAGGGAATTTGCCAAGAGGGGCCATAAGGGCTACTTTAAATAAAAAAAATTTTGTTGTAAGAACTTTTTAATGCCAATATCACCTTCTTGATAATAGTAAAAAAAGAAGGGAAAAAAACATGCAAGTCACGATTAGTTTATGATGCCTCCATTCCAGTAGGACTTAAGTTTCAATCTCCAGCTAAACGCGCGGGAATAAGGTCACATACGAAATGAAGGGCTCAATGCTCGTTTACTTGAAGTGATTTTAAGCAGGGGGGGGGGACTAACAAACAAATAAAAAAGAAAATGAAAAAAATTTAAAAGAACTGTAGCTTTTGAAAATGTATACAGACGTTCCACTTAGTTTTTTTTTTATATTGTTAATAATTTATTGTTAATGCAAAGCTATCAGAAATGTTTAGAAGTCGCCAAACATGCTGGAGTAGGGCTCAACGGTCATTCTCCTGAAGGAATTCGAAATAACAGAAAAAAAGCAACCCTCTCAATATAAAAAAAAAAGTAGCTTCTTGATTTTGATATCTGTATTCCAGTTAGTTTGTTGTGATATTTGTAATTTACTGTTGATGCAAGGCTTTCAGAAATCCTTTTTAGTTAAAAAAAAAAAACTGTCAAAAGATAGGGTAACAGATGGATCAATGTACATTTTTTGTGACTTACTAAATTTTCTTTTTTTAATCAGTGCCATTTTCTTTTTAGATACAAAAGCAATGCATTTTGTTATGTTTTTCCCATAAAACGATCATAGGAGAGTCGTTTCTTTTCATTTCTCCTCAACTTCGACGTTTAATGTTTCATTCTTGGGTCACATACCTGTTTCAGATATCATAGACGTACATTCTGGGAGATTCTTTTTTTTTAATTATCGCCTCGAGAAAATTATTTTTTTAAAGGCTTTAATGAACTATCGGTATTTTTATTACCTTTTCATTCTTATTGCTTTACAGTGGCACACCACATACGTAGGAGTTCAATCGAAGTGTTTTACTTATTTTGTTCCAAGTTGCAACACGCAGTTACCTTTTAGGTACTTATCTTTATCAGTTTAATAGGGTTTTGCCATTTTTACTTATCTTAAAATATCATATAAATTGTAACTCGTTCGGAAAACATGTAATACCGAAACAATAACTTTCAATATAATGAACAGCTTCCAGTTGTGTAAAAAACTATTTTTATCGCAAAGAATGAACTTACGCGAGAAAAGAATCAGGGGCAACCATAAATTTTGAAAGAACTTAAGTTTGAAACTCACGAAAATGCTTTACATTAGAAAATTTTTTTTAAAAAAGGATAAAAATATTAAGATTAAATGCTAATGCTCTTGACCTTCCATTAAGTCCTCGAAGGTCACAGGACGGACATCCCGCCGACTGAGCTAACACGTGTCTAAATCTCATAATTTTATATTCTCTCAAGGCATTGTATTCCTTTTATGTGCTCACGTGGATATAAATAAAATACATTCTAGACATATGAAACATAAATACTTATGAAAAGAAAATGCCTCATTATTACAAAATTCATAGCTAAACTATCATCGTGAAGCGTTATAAAATCAAATGTTTACCCATGCCTATTTTATACTTAATCATATTTGATATAAAAATATTTTATATTATTTCATAACATCGGTCTAACGAGCATTTTTAGAATAAGAAATTCTATCAAGCTAGTTTAGGAACTAATGAGATATGGATCATTATTATCATTTTATATTATTAACTTGATAAAATTTTAATCATTTCTCACCTAATTAACGCTTAATTAACTTGATAGCATTTTAATCAGTTATCACTTAATTAACTTCATTATATTTTAAGCATTTAAATTAAATTATATTGCAGGTTTTTCAGAAATTCTCAAAAAAGATTGGAACGAAATTAAATTTATGTCAAAACTATGAGCATTTTCAATACACAGAAATTATTAGATTTCATTCTTTAGGATAAAATTAGATTTCAGTTTTTGAAACACATTTCAAAACTTTATAATATCAGAAAACTAAAAGCGGATGCTTTATAAAGATGTAGATAAGTCTTTAATGAAATTTTCTATAATAGCTTTAGGATAGCATTATTCTATATCAGGCTGTACTTTAAAAAAAATGATGCACAAGACCTCAGCACCCCATAGTACTGTTTGATTTCCTGTCTTCCATTATTGTATTTATATATCTGAAACGAACTTAAAATCAACCCAAAACAAATCATTTCGTAGATTTTTTTCTCGAAAAATCTAGAAAAAAAATCCTCTTGTTTATAAAAAGTATAGATAGTGTTATAATTAAATCTAACTGTAATAAATCATATTGCGGAATAATCATATTGCAACCTTGCCTTTTAAAAATAAAATATGCTTAGTAAACTGGCACATACATTGTGTTATAAAGCTATTGTATGAAACATTTTACAATTATATTTAGGTTAAATTTTTTTTTCAGGATCCAACTTCTTTAATCCATGTATGGTGGCCCTCTAAATGTTAGCGTTACTCGGTTATTTCCTTCCTACGCAAAAATGCAACCAAGAAAGGTCATGGCCATCTTGATTTCAAGCTAGGCGTGGATAGGTGAGCACTTAAATGTCAAGGATGACAATGTTTTTCTGAAATTGTTACTTTTTTTTCTTCTTTTTTTTACTTTTTGGTTAACATTTTAAGAAATTCTATACTTATTTGTCCAAAACTGTTTTCCTTTATAAATAAGATGAAATCCAAATTTTCTTTACCGAAATGGCAGATGATAGGCATCAATTTTTTTCACCCAATTAAGTTCTTCCAGTCGAGATGCTCGTTTACGGAATCTTTATTTTTGTATCATAAATGAAATATCAAAAGTCCTCTTAACATAATCCCTACTTTTTGGGGAGGTAGAGGAGCGTTTGACAAAAACTGCATCTAACACTCTGAGCATGGGCCAGTAATAGGAGAGTTTAAATCGGAAAAAAATTTATGGCAAAGGTTTTATTGCTTTAATTACTTTAGTTAAGGTGCAGTTTGACTATCTTAAATTTTCTTACTCTTGGGAAATGAGTTTTGTAGAAAAAAATTAAGTAAAATGAAATGCTTTTTCTGTTTTTATTTTCTCAAATATGAAGTATAGAGAAAGTATTGTAATCATCAAAAAATTCGAATTTGAGATTTTGACGAATCTCTACGTTTGAAACCTCCCTGAGTTCGAAAAACACATTTCTGGAAAATGTCTGTCAGTATATCGATCTTTCTGTCTGTAACAAAGATGACTCATAAACAGTTTGAGCTTGATGGATGAAATTTGGTATATGGCTTTTACGCCAAATTGGCAGATTTACATCAGATTTTGAGCAAAATATATTCTGAGGAGGTCTGTCTGTCCAGCTGTTTGAATACAAGTTAACGCGATAATAACAAAAAGAAAAGATCTAGATGGATAAAATTTGATGCGCAGATTTAGCATCTATGTGATTTTGCGACCTGTAATTGTAGTTATATATCAAATTTTGGTTTCAATCGAAACGCATGAAAAAAACGCATCCTAAACAGAAATTCCTTTTATTAAGAAGTATGCGAGAAAGTTTTGGGAAGACAACTCCAAATCCAAAACGACATATTTTATTCTAAATCTGTTTTATATAAAAATTGCAAAGCTTTAAGATCGCGTAAAATGAATACTGAGATTGTATGTTTTGCAGCAGAAGTGTGAGTACAAATTCTTATTAAATCTTCGATGCTTTTTCAGTTAAAAAAAATAACAAATTTGTATTTCTTTCGAAGGAAGAAACATAAAATCAAAGGAGTAATTACAAAGATTGTATGCAAAAATGTTTATATTCATGTGCAAATATGTATTTTGAGACTGATATCAAAGGGCTAGTGAGTGTGACGGATTGGGGAGGACCGCCTTCTATCTAAGAATGCACCATATTTAATTGGCCACAGTTCAAAATTAAAAGGTTCATGTCCAAATATCTTTCATGCGTCTCCTAAAGGTGGTATTAATCTAACTATACCAAACTAGTACCAGGTACTTTCAAATGAGTGTCATGGTTATTTTTATTTCAGAGAAAAATGAAATATTTCGTGGTATAGTAACAAAACTTCCATTAAATTATTTCCATGATGAAATTATTGGAAAAACAGTAATCGTTTCATCTGCAGATTTATCATAAATTTATTATTTTTTAATATTTCCTTCATAACTAAATATCTCTTTTACTGTCATAAGTATCATCAATTCCAGCAACTCGTTTATACTAAAACCTGAAGATAACGTTTTTTGCATTATCTCTTTCACTTTGTTCTCGTTTAGCACCTTTTCTTGTTAGAGAATCGTATCACATTTTTCATCTTGGTACAGGCGAACTCTCTCTATATATATCCCTTAATCTCACTGTCTCGGTGTCTATCTGTCTCTCTCGCGCACACACACACACACACACACACACACACACACACACACACACACAC
>JAPMOR010034088.1:68653-110548 GCA_026543865.1 Argiope aurantia
AAGAAAATAACTTTTCAGTTTTGTCAAAAGACCGTTAATTTATAAAATTTGTGATTTGAATTTTATTTTCTGTTCTTCTGAAGTGATTTCAGAGTTAGAGATAATAACTCGCGAAAATTCCGTTACATTTAGCAGGAATGAATAATATTTTCGAAAACATTATAATAAACTTTAATAATAATTATAAATTTTAAATTTGGTTGTTATAGCAAATCCATATTGCTTTAGGTTCTACATCTGTATATTTCGCTATAAATAACTTTCAAAATCCACTTAAGTTTAGATTAATATATTTCTATTGATTTAAGACATTTCTTCAGTAAACTGGTTTTAGCAATGTTTAGTGGATTTTTTTTTTGTATATTCATTACCTATTAAAACACGCTTCTTATAAAAGCTTATCCCTGTATATAGATCAAGTATGCACAAGCCTCTTAAATATCAATTACTCTTCTACTGAGTCGTATTTTCCTTTTCAGGAAAAAAAAGTGAAAAACTTTATGAAGATACTCTTCATAAAGCTTTGGTCATGATTCTGTGCTACAGTCGATGACAAGGAAGTTATAGGAAACTTCATTCTAATGAAACCTTCTGCCCCAGAGCTATGTAGTGTCTTAAACGATGATGTGATCTCAAAAAGCTTCTTAATTCAGGTATATATTTCAGTGATCTGATAGCCCCAAAGTATAATATGCTTCATTTTTATTGTAAATCTTGATGCTAAACAGAAATGAAACAAATTTAATTTGTTTCCATCTTTTTATATATTATCACATTGTTGATTTGTTTAATATCTGTAAGAACATACTACTGTAAGAGCATTAAACTCCATTCACTCTCTTCATGAGCTAGTTGATTTGGTCTCAAAAAGCTTCTTAATTTAAGTATATATCAATGATCTGATGTCCCAAACAATGTAATATGCTTCATTTTTGCTGTAAATCTTAATGTTAAACAGATTTTAAATAAATTTAATCTGTTGGCCCCCTTTTATATGTTATCACATTGTTGATTTGTTTAATATGTGTAACAAAACACTACTGTAAAAGCATTAAACTCCTATCACTCTCTTCATGAGTTGGTAAAACAAGATTTTGCATAGATGAATTATGGAGTCGCAGAGAACCTTACTTGCCAGAAAAATTTGCCTGGACTTCTGTCCGTTTCTTTAATATTAAGAATCAAATCTAATTCAGAAAGTCGTGTATATTTGAATCGTTACATTGAAAGCTTGCAAATATGTATATTTAACTAAATTTTGGCACGTTTATCAGCTGTTAAGACTTCATTGGCCTATCTCATTTTTATAATTAAAGGATTCATATGGTAGATTTGGCGTTTGAATAAGGTGTACGATGGTTAACGGAGTACATGAGCTCAAAGGTTCTTCACCTCCACACCTAACAATGCTGGGAAAAAAATAACATAATAACTGCAGTTATATTTGTGAATAAAAATAATATGGAAAAATTTTGTGGAGGAGTATCAGAAGTAGAGGTGAAGATTTTGCGAACAGTGGGAGGTGAGGAGGAAAGTGGCAAAAAAAAAAAAAAAAGGGTTGGTGTGGTCACGTAAAGATATTTTTAAATAGCTGAAGGAATTTTTTCGAGTATCATTTTCTTTTCTAGAGAAATATTATATTGTAGTATTTCTTTAATAGTGTATCCTATCTTAAAAGATGCCGTATACATGAAAGTTGAATCTGCGGAAACCTAGATCGTCTGCATTGTCAAATTATTCAATATTATCAAACAAAGTTTAAAAGTTATGTAGGTTTGAATAATTTTACTGAAACTTTATGTGTACGTATATATTTAATAAAATTTCTATTTGCTTAACATCAGTTAAGGCTTCACTGCCCTATTTTATTTTCGAATTTAAGTGCTTTCTTGAAGTTGTGAAGTCGATTTGTGTGCGTGCGTGTTTAGATATAATTATAGAAACTTTCCTATATTGGCAAAATGGTCGAGAGAGAAAAAATGCAAATAAAGTCTTTCTATATTCATATACTACACTCTCTATATAGTAATACATATAATTATAATGATATGATTAAATCTGTTATGAATGAGTTGACAATTATATAATTATAACGATATGATTAAATCTATTATGAATGAGTTGACAATTATATAATTATAACGATATGATTAAATTTATTATAATTGAGTTGACAATCAACAGTAAAAATAAATTTTCTTAATAAAAAAATTATATTATTTTTATTTTCAAATAATGTAACAAAAACAAATATAATCGTTATATATTTCTTACTGAAACAAAAAAGTTGAAGCTGATTATTCTTTTTGACATAATCTAATTACCAAATTATTAGTAAAAAAAGATATTTCAGATCGAAATTTTTTTATTTGTTTTTATGAAACTCCTCAACACCAATACAAGAAATAATTTTTTTAAAAAACTGCTGTTTTTTGCGCCAGTTCAGAAATTTTTTCAAAGAAATGTATTCATTTTCCTTTCCTGCATGTGCTGTTATTCAATTTTTTATTTGTATTGTTTGATTTACTTTCCATACATTGTAAAGGCTTCTTAATTTACATGCGTTTTCATTTACTTCATTTACTTTTACAATTTTTGATACTTAATTTTTCATTTGAGATTTTTTTTTTGCCTTTATCGAAAAAAAGGTTAGAAAAACTTTTTTCGAATTAAAATGGGATATTTGTAAGGTTTTTGATTTCTAAAAGGGCCATAGTAGAAAATGTACAAGGCGATTTAAATGCAGTGAGGCTATGTAAAAAATAGCGTAAGAAATAACAATAAAAAAATTTAAAGCATCTTAATGTTTGGACGAGGCATATCCACATTGTACGAACCAAAAATTAATATATTTCATTAACTATTCTTTGACAATTCTATTCTGGCATTGTTCTTGATATGACACTTTCTGCAAGGTACTTGATATTTCAGCTGAATTTCTTTCTTAGTTCGATGATAAGATTAAAAGCTTTCTCAAAATCAAAAACCAAAATTCATCAAGCTGGATGGAGGTCATTTACAGCATATTTTTGAAATCACCAATCCGTAACATTTTACCTTTTACTGGTATAAGTGCTTGATATATGTTCCGAAGGTGATACTCAAAGCCATACTTAAGGCTATCTCTAAAATTTTCATTTATTATTTTTCTTTTCTTTTTCTTCGGATACAAAAAGATACTCTTGAGTCTTGAAGATATGAAATAGTCACACAATCACGAATGATTTTGAAGGTGGCCGATAAATCTCAAGGCTTTTAGAGCTTTATAATATCTTTACGGTAGACAAAAAAAAAATTATTTTTGAGGTTGTAAAAGACTAATGGAAATTCAGGTCTATTACAAGTTCAGGGCCACCGACATAGATAGAGATTGACTCAAAACAAAGAAGATGGGACAGATGCATTTTCGATCACATCATTCATTCCTTAAAAGGACACCTATCAGATGCACATTAAATATACAATCCAAATGCCTTACATTGCAAAGTGTTCCAGACAAATAACTAAATAACGAAATGTTTGCAACGCTTCTGAAAAAATTCCCATTGTCTCGAGTGACGCAGTATGTAGCATTTTCTTTGGACTTTTTTCCATTTCGCAAAAATGTTTTAAGCGAAGGAAATAAATCGTATATTTCAAATCTGATACATATAGTTGGAATATTGTTTAACATGCGTTTACGAGCGATCATAAGTGTCGAATTGTTGAAAATATGTTTTAATACGAATTAAGAAATATATGTTAGATTTAAATATTTTTTAAATATTTTCTTTACTTAATGGTCTTTGGGTCAAAAAAAATTTTTTTTAAATACATATAACAAATTAATGTAAGTGGTTATGGCTTTTAGATATAACTTTTTATCTTCTGTTTTACTTTAAGGTCCTGTACCTGTTCTTCAATAGAAAATTAAATGGACATCAATCTCTATTTTGAATTTTTAATTGAAAATATTTTTACTAATGACTGCCTGGTAGCATTAATCGAAAAAAATTAGAATTAAAATAAAATGAGCATAATGATAAATCTGCAATATCAGATTAGAATTTGAACAAAGAACCTGTCGGAAATCTATCGAAATTCCAAATTAATTTACGGAATTATTATATTCACTAAGTGTTTTGTTGCATAATCTCCCAAATATATAGTTAACGCAACGAAAACTCGCTTTTAAAGAATCGTAATATTGTCAGATTAATACAGTAGTTATAATAAAATTCTATTAGTAATAACTAGTTCGTAAAATCATATCATTATGTTAATAAACCAAATGTAGCACCAGAACCGGAATGCATCACCGGATGGTATGACAGATCTCTGCCTTAAGCGAACATTCTGGCAACCCCTGACACCAGAAACTGAGTATTTCCGGAGTTTTTCTTCAGTCTGTGTGCTGTTCCCCTGCTTGCATGTGAGGAATCCATGTTTACTTAAAAAATGTAATTTTTATGGAATTGGTTAATTAAAATTATTACTTGACTAATACCTATACAAAGATATTTTAATTCAGTATGGCATGGCAGCATCTTAGAACTCAAATTCTTATCAAGATTTCCTGAATTTTTCCCACTTTAGAAACGTTTTACAAATTAAAGAAGCAAAATCAATTCTCAACTTCATTTTCGTGAGAAAATTTTTGGCGAACCATCAAATAAAAAATAATTGAGAAAATCCATCATAAAATAAGAAACGAAATTCAATCTTAAGTAGCTATTTAGCGATTTTTAGGGTAAAATTTTAAATCCATTTCTTTTGGGCATTTTCCCCCTTAAAATTATTGAAGAATCTAGGTTACGATGACGGTGACGTTAATATGCATTATCCCATTTGGGATTAATAATTTAAGAAAGAAAAACTTCCCAATAGATGTTTTATTAATTTACAGAAGGAACTTTAAAAAAAATTTTTGATGTATCAGCAGCATAGATAACTTAAATCAACCACCTCAAATAACTCAAGAAAAGAGAAAATGAAATGTTATTTTTAAAATACAATATTTGCTGAGTTCATAACTCCAATGAAACGTAAATCTTTAAAATGTAAAAAAAAATTATTTAAATGAAAAAAAAATACAATTTGTTCATTTATTTCGATTCATTACATCAAAAGTTTTATTTAAAAAATCAAAATAATGCACTATTAAATGATCCAGAGATAAAAATAAAAAATGGCGCTCCTATTTCTAATTTATTTCGCTTTATTTCTGTGACTTCGTAAACCCGGTGGAGAAATACAATAAGCGTAAAGGGTTTTTAATTAAGACAAATAAAATCTTCTGTGAAAACTAAAAGCAGAGTCATTTTTCTAAGATTATATTTTTTTGTTCTGTCATTTTTAATTAGAGACAGCTTTCTTTTCTTTTGTATTTGCTTTGTACACGTGCTTCGGATTTTTCTTTTCGGAGCGAAGAATTTGTTTTTTCAAACACGTGAACGTCCGATTAGTACTTATTATTTATTTATTTTCTAGAATAAGAAACTTAATGAAGCAGCTCACAAAAGCTACATCAAAAAGCCGTGAGTAAAAATTATGTAGCAACGTATGCTCAAAAAGGAAGAAATTAGAAAAAAAAATTAATTTGAAACTCATCAACAAATGAATACAAGTTTAAAAACTAACTAACAATTAATTAAAAAATTTGAAAATATAAATCATTATGAAAAATGTATTTTGATCAATAATGTAAAAAATTAATTTATTCATTCAATTTTACAAATGACATAAAAATAATTCTAAATTAAGTTGAATTTTTTTTTCTTTTCTAATTGAAGTGTCAGATTCCTGTACATTGAAATTTAATTCAAAATATTAAAAATTGTGGTTTGTAATGGTCTAAAGAATTAGAGCATAAATTATTAATTTATCATAGAATTATATAACTGCTGATAAAGTTTCTAAATCAGTTCTTGAATGTATTAATGTAGCAAGAATTTGTTCAGATCCTTCAATTTTAAATGATACAGATTTTAAAATGCAGATTTTAATAAATTCTTCTTCGGGTGACTTTTTTTTTTTTTTTTTTTTTTTTGGACGAAAAAAAATCTATTAATCGATTTTCACTGAAATTTTTCGACTAAACTCGAAATTAAAAATTAAAAAAAAACATTAAAAAATAAATAAATGAAGAAATAACTAATAAATAACGGAAATAGTTCAAGTATAATAAAATATTTAAACCAAAATTTCAGTTCTAATCTTCTTTCCCCCCCCCCTTTTGAAAGTTTGAGAAATTTCATCATTGCTTTTCATTATGTCAATTGTTTTACTGCAATATAAAAATTTTATCAGTGAAACTGAATTTTATATTTAGAATGAATGGATATGGCCTTAAACAGAAACCTAAAGGTCGAAGATAAATAACTATAAGTTTATTTAAAGTTTAAAATTTCAGCCATTTTTTAAAGTTATATATCTGTTATATTGAGAATGATTTGTTGATTTAGCTTTCATATACTTAATGATTTATTTCGGATGTTTTGATTAATAATGAAAATACAAATCCGTTTCATATAGATAATACCATTACCATTAGTAGATTAAATAAATAATCTGTAATTGATTCAGATTGTGTTCTATCTTGCTCTATTAAGGATTCAGCTGGCCTTTCTATATTTTGCAACCATTAATAATAATCTACCATAATTGATTGCATTTTTATTTCCTTTTAGAAAGCAAATAATATTAACATAATAAATCAATTCTTCGAATATTGTAATAGTATAACGCACATGTATTTCAGTTTTATATATTAGTAGTTTTCTCTCATTTTCATACATCAAATTAATTCTCAAAACTGAAATAAAGCTGACTTTTTCTTATTCAGGCAACAAAATCTGAAACAAAATTACAATATACGTCTTTTAGATTTTACATTAGTAAATATATGCAAAAATGAATTACAAAAAAATGTTTGATAAAATACTACAGAAAAGTAATATCATTTCTTTCCTTTTTTCTGATGAAATTTAATCTCCCATGTTTCTCAAAAAGTTTTTTTTTTATCTACATTGTTATTTCATTGGAAAGTAATAGCAATTATGTAAATATGTACAGAAGAAAAAGTCTCCTTTTCGCAACATATTTCAGCAATTTTGCATATTTTCTTCTCATTTACGGGAAGATATTTAAATTTTCTTGAATTACTTTTTTCCTCAGGAGCCTATAATTCTCTTGCGTCATAAAATATGTTAGGGTTTGTGTTTGCGCATGCTGCTTATTTCAGTTTGTATAATAAAATATCTTCCTCTTGGAAATTTATTTTTACTTCTTCGATGAATATTTTTAAATTTTTGTTTGCCAATCCCTACAGATTTCGTTATTTCACTTTGTATCCACTTATATCTTCTTGTGTATTATGCACATTTTTAATATACGTACCTACTTTGTAATCCACTGTGTGTTTCATTGCATATTATAAATGGATTTCATATTTTAGTGGTTTATAAATAGAAAACTCATAAACGAAGTGCTAGTCTTTTTATGCAAAAGACGATTACAATTTATGTGTCTTAAAGTGTGTTTGCACAAATTTACGATGTGTATTTCTAGAAAACTAAAATTTCTTCTTCATACAGATAATTTGCATAAAGAGGGAATTTGTAAATTGTAAATGATTGACGTCCGATGAATTTACACCTGATTGAAACGATTTATTGGTGTTATTCTAGCAATGTCTGTACTATTTGTTATATAAACTATTATGAAATAATTGCAAATTATTTTTGAATTCTTGAAAGATTCAATTTTCCCCATAAGAATTAATTGGGAGGAATTTTTTAATATTTTTTGATAGTTTAAAACTGTGGTTTTCGACCCTTTTTTTCCTCCCGTACGATTTCATTAATCGTTTCATTTTATTTTTGAATCCCTCCCTATTTTCATATTCTTCAACTCTCCTTCCACATACCAAAAAATTATATTTATAATGTTAAAGGTTTGAATTAGTTTAAGAGCGTAACGATTTGAATTAATATCATTTGTCAGGATAGCTTTTAATTTTACATATTGTTTCATTTCTTATATCAGTATTAATTCAAAATCAAAGTAGACGATAGCAGGGTTGAAATAATCTCCGCTTAAATGGGATTGACCATTCATCTTTATAATCAAATATTCAAGTGGATTTTAATTTAATTTAGTTATATAAATGTTCCATTTTAAAGCAATACGGGGGCTATTTTGTGACGGATATCGTAATTTTGAACCAGGGTCAGACGACGAGGGCGACACCTGTGCTCGTACCCCCCTCCCTCTCTCTACAGACTTCCGCACCACACCAGCGGGAGGACGTTTGGCCCGACGGATTTAGCTTGCACCAGACCCACTTACACGACGATTCTTCTGTGGAATCGAGTCTCGAGCTTCAAGCCCGCTGGTTCGAGGCCATGACCTTACAACCAGGTGACCGCGGTCCCTTGTATTTATGTGGAAGAGCTTCAATGCAACCTATCCATGAACTTATTTCATGAAGCCGATGTTTATAAAATCGGATTCAATGAAAAAATAACGATATAATCTGAAATTTGGATCAGCGTCAAGGTTTCTATGATATTTTTTTTATTAATAAATGTATAAAACGAAATATTCTTTCCACAAATTGTGTGTTCGTGAAATGCATTAAATAATTTATTGTTTTAACGCTACACTCTCTTATTTCTTTTTTATTCCCTCGGATTTGTATAATTTACACTTTTAATATGAATTTGGGTAACAAAAAAAATCTCTAACCTTTTCTTCTATTTTAATTGTTATGTTTTGCGCTTTCCGCTATTATCAACATTACATTTCCATTCCCATGGATATATCAAGAGTATCAAGTATTGGGAACCTCTAGATAGTGCTCGTATGCAAAATAATCAATAAATTCTAATTATCGAATATAGAAAATTTTTACCAAATGATTAATCTATTTAGATCGAGCATTATATTTTTTTAATATTATCTTTTTTTTATTTCAATTCCCTCATCTAAAGTAAATGACTTTTTTTGCCAAAAAAATAAATTAATTAATTAAAAATTAAAAAAATCATCTCGAAGTATAGAATCAATTTTTCTGCAACGTTCAAGAGCCTTTCTTTCATTGAAAGGAACAAAATATCCGCTACATAATAATATGGGGAAAAAGAAGAGAAATAATCTTTGAGATTTTAAGTGTGTGGGGATAAATGTGGCTTTTAAATTCTCAACAAAATTTAAAACTTTAATCTTCTTAGATGATAATCTAAAGAAAACAATTAATTCGAGTAGTATTAAATTTCAGTTTGATTTAAAATAACAAATTAAAAATTGAGAATAAACCTCCAATATTTCAATCGCGATACAAATCCAAGTTCTCCTACTGTTGATATGATTTAATAGGATATTAAACTTGCAATTTTCTTTAAATTTCAGATCTGATAATTTTCCAAGCAGCGAGACTTAGGAAACTTCGGATTTCAATAACGAAATAAATTGGAGAATATAATATTCTTTGAAAATTGCTTAAAATCCTTCAGTAAATAATTTCAAGATTGTTTCTTTATTAAGTTCCAAAATAAGTTTGGTTTCTTTTGAGTTTGAAATTAGAAGAATCTTTTAAGAGTTAAAATGAAAAATCATAATCCGAAATGTTGTGGTAAAGAGGTAACTCGCATTAAACTTATGTATAAATTTCATAATAGGTGATAAATATATTTATTTTAAAATTTTTAAGGAAACTAATAATGCATAAATTGCAATAAAATATTCAGTGAAAAAATGTGAAAAGATTATTGTACACATCTTTATCGCTCAATTTATAAAGTTTCTGATAGCGAATGAAAAGGTCTATGACTATTTTTCTTGTTGTTGTTAAACAGTGGCAAAAATTTGAAATGAACCAAAGTTGTATTAGATCTCTACCATTATGCTTTGCACAAAATTATAGTCCTGGACCCTCAACGTACTTGTGAATAAAATCACAATACTTTGCACACAAAAGGGAATCTTCACATGACATGAAAGATCCTGTTACAATTGTTGAAGAAGTTGAAGATTCTTTTGATTTGATTATCATCTTAGCACAGTTCTACTGATAGAAAAGAGTTGTAAAAAGTTGAAGAACGCTTCTTTAATTTTTTTCATGGCATGTCAAATATTGCTACCGAGAATCCAAAGAGTATAAATCGTTCTATGTCTGAATTATACAGAATGCTCTTATAACTTAACTACCATTTTTACATTCATCTACTTTGAACACTTTTTAAAATATGACAGGTAGTAATTCAGGGAAATACAATTAATTGTGCATTATTACATCTGCCACTACACTGGAAATCGACTTTTTATATTTTAATTTTACAATCTTAGACAATCTTAAGCTTACAAACGCACCAGGATAATTTTAATTTTTGTATGTAGTTTGACATTTTTGATTTCTTAAAGTTATATTTAAGCAGACATTGACTCTGCAAGTGAAATACAGATACTTTTACTAAGCTATCTAATTGTTTTTGTTCATTTTTATTCCTTTCTTCTTTAAAGACAGAAAGAAAATCTTTGGCGTGAATAAATATTTCATGTAAAATAAAAAAATAACATTTTCATGAACATAACGAGTCTGTGCTGAAACCAACGATTAGAAATCATCCTCTAAGAGGATGTCATTCCCAATTTTATCTGATAAATGGACTGAAATAGCGATCTGGTAAAAAAACAATGTTTCATACTGTTTTACTGCTCGCTGAGTCTTAGTCATAGAAGTCATTAGTCACTTTGTTTGTTAAAATGTTTGTGCGACAAGAATATTTTATTAAGTATGGATAATTGTATTATCAATGAATTTTGATTCCTTTTTCTATAAAGACACAAAGAAAAACTTTGGAATGAATAAATATTTCATGTCTTGTAAAAAAGTAACATTTTCACGAAGATAACAAGTCAGTACTGAAGCCAAAGATTAGAATTCACTCTCTTTGTGAGTCATTCCCAATTTTATCTGATAAATGGACCAAAAGAGGGATCTATGTTATGTCTATGAAAAACTATGCTTCCTACTGTTTTACTGCTCGTTGAGTCTTAGTCATAGAAGTATGTAACTTATTTTGTTTAAAATGCTTGTGTGACAAGAATATTTTATTATATACTAGCCGCCTTTGGCGAGCAGCCGGTTCACCAGAATTACCGCTCGCTACAATTTTCAATTAAATATTTTAAGTAACTGGTCTCAAACAAAACATTTTTAATCTTCAAATTTTGATAGCCATACCAAACTTATACTGTGTAGATCGTTTCTTTCAATTTATTATATATATTTTGTTAATTTGTTGTCCTTTCCGGCAAAACTTCAACTTTAAATTAAAATGTAAATGATGAAATTGCAATTAATATAAAGACATTTTTTAATAAAACCAAGCGTTTGATTTTATTTATCATCATTATTGTTATTTATTAATTATTATTATTATTGAATGTGAGTATTGCAAACAGAATCGCTCGGTATTTAAGTCTTATGTGAACTACAAAATATTTTTCATCATTTATGTAATATCTCAAACAATAATTCAACAAAAATTTCTGAGATTCAGCATAAAATTCAGTTTTTAGTTTTGCTTTCAAAAGGATTGAAATGAAATCAATAATAATATTTTGTTCCGGCCTATAAATATGTTTCAAAAATTATGAAGTCTAAATTTAATGCAGTGAGGTATCATATTCTGAGAAATATTCTGGACACACCAAATTTTAAATAAATTAATGAATGTTTCTATTTTTCACGATCAACTAAGACTTATTTATGAAGTTTTAAATGTTAAAAATTTAGAAAAACTCAAAATTTTCATAATCTTAGGCCAATTAATCTTGAGAAACCTGTGCGCTGATTGGCGTATTTTCTTTGAAACGATCAATGGAAAATCTAAAATTATCCTTTTTTTTTATTGAATAGTGATATTCAAATTTTCATAAATTAGTCAGTTTAAGTGATTGGAAATTAACTCTTAAAAGTCAGTGATTTAGTTGATTGGAAATTAACTCTATGACCACCATAAAATCTGTGCTTTCTCTCGTGGTGTATGCATTCTCTTTAATATCCGCTCGAATAAAACATCACATACAAAAGTACTACATAGAACAAACACATCAAAAGTAAACATAACATTTCAATAGTTGCCAAAATTAAAAGAGAGAAAAATGCAATTAATAAGCAGACGATATTTAGAAAAGTACAGATATTTAGACTGGAAAATGAAATTATCTGAAATTAAATACACGAGCAGACGATATTTACAAAAGTAAAAATATTCAAACCTTAAAAGGAAAATATATGAGTTATTCCATCAATAAATGCCATAAGTTTGTTTATATCTTCATAGATCATAAAATAATTTTTCTTGAATTTATTTTTTAGAAAAAATTATATTTCATATTTGTTTCATTTCCTACAAACACGTGCCGAAAATTATATTTTTGCAGATTTCATTTCCAAAAAGATTTAATTTATTTTCAGTTAGAGCTTTAATCAATGTGATGGCAACACTTTGAAAAAAGCTATTTTTTTCCCCATGAATGCGAAACGTGCTTAATCTTAATTTTTATTTTTGACGAAAAAAATTATTGAAAAACATAGTTAAAATATTTATTTAAAAATTCATTAAAAATAGAAATTTAATTTTAAGATTAAAACATCAGTATCATTTAAAAGATAAATTTTTGATCTTTAACTTCATGCAAAAATCTTTTTTGTGCGGTAATATTTTCGGAAGTTATAGCAGAAACTCACCAAAATTTCGCTTAATTTTTAAATAAATAAAATTCTAATTAAAAATTATAAAAAATAACCCCCAGGTGCACATTCCCGGCCTCCAAGGTATACACGTGCCAAATTTGGTAGCTGTAGGTTGAATGGTCTGGCCTGTAGAGCGTCAACATACACACACACACACATTGAGCTTTATTATAAGTATAGATATAGATGAATAGATGAACAGGAGATCGTATAAGAATTCAGACAAAGTAACTTTTTCAGAAATATAATACTTAACTCAAACAACATAAAATAAAAAAGTTAAATTGAGAATACTCTTTATTCATCTGAACATGACTGTTGAAAATTTGTCAAAGAAATTTATTTAAAATTCTTTATTTTGGCGAAAAAAAGAAGAAAAAAAAATCGTTGAAAACCCACAAAAATGTTTATTAAGTGAGAGATGTATTTTCTCGAAATTTGAGATTTTATTCATTGTCATTGTTATTTCTGAAAATGTTTCTAATTCAAAGAAAAAAAAATCAATTTTTTAGTAGATTTCCAAATAAAATGTTTTTCATCATTATTTTAATTTTATAAACATTTCTTATTCTTATAATAAAATATAGAACTATTTTAATTATTTGGACATTTTTTTTTCCTTTTTTTCTTACTTTTACCCAAAAAAATAAGAAAGCCGCGCAAGAGTTTTCTTGCCCATTAGTTAGTTGTACGTCCCCACATGGGAACTACGACGTGCAGCGTAGGAATTCCTACTTGAGCAGAAGCATCTCTAACTTGCTATTGAAGTACGATAGCGGGGATTCCTCAGTACATTTAGGGAGCGTAAATGCTGCTTTACGGCATTACGCCCTCTTGAGCCTCCGGGGGATTATTGGAAGCAACTTTCTCCCCTAAGAATATTCCAGAATTCGCGGATCCAAAATTGGAGAAATATTCCGTTATTTTTTTACCACATTTCTATATCATGGAAGCAGCATTTTGTAAGAGCGTATGTAAATTTTTACTGTGAAAACATTTTTTAAAAATTTAAACTGAAGCACATTAAAATGTTACACACAAATTATTAACAATTTCCTATTGGTGGATTACTATTCTTCAGTTACCAAGGTTCTTTCTTTTCTCGTTAATTTAATCATGTAATCGCATTCTATTCTATCACGCTATATATGGTCTTGCACTTCAAATGGAATATTTTTTTAAATATTGAAAAAAATTAACAAAAATTAGAATTTTTTTTTAATTCGTGCTTTTATTCTTTCATTTATTTCATGTAAAGTGTCTTCTTGTATCTAAAATTTCTTAAATTAAATTACCTATTTTTGTAATTGTTATTATATTTTCTTAAGGTTTTTGAAAAAAATGTATATAAAGCAAATATAGACGATAAAGGCATATAAAGATGGGTTTCATAATACTACGCTGCTAGTAAATAAATTACTATAAGTTAACTTTAAAAATAGCAAGTAACTCTTTTCAAATGATATTTTTTAGGAACTTAGCAATTTTGAAACTAGTTTTGCGCCTTACGTTTGGGCATTTGTTAACATTCAACAAAGTTGCTTTTTAAAAATGCAATGTAGTAAATATAAGAAGCATAACCCCCCGCCCCTTTCGAATTCAGTGTTTGGAACATCAAAGTCTCTATTTTCGCTGTTTCCTTATTCAGTTTACATCCAATTTAGGCACCATCATTTCTTTTTACATCTTAAAGATAGGCAGTTCGTCCATGAATCTGTTTCAGAAAAACTTGATTGGATTTCATGTATTTACTTCAAAATGAAAAAAAAAAACATAGTTAGTTATATATTATTAACTATTAATAATTTTTTCTTGAAAAGTATAACAAGATCCTTGGCAAATTTAAGAAAAATCACTCATCACTTTCGAGTTAACAACTTGAAATTCTCAAAGCCAGTGCTTTCACTACTTTCATTATGCAAACAATTTATGCGTCTTAATTTTTGTACCTTCATATTTAAAAATACCAAAAAACTACCAATATTTATAATTTATTAACCACTAATAAACTTTCTCTTTAAAAATGCATTGTGGTCAGTGGCAAGTTTAAGAACCACGAACCGCCCCTTTCGAGTTTACGATTTGACATTCTGAAAAACCACAATTCTCGCTACTTTTTTTCGCTCTATGAACAATTCATATACTCTCAGTCCCCCACTAATGACAGATACCCCCCTTCCATCTATTTTGAAAGATTAGCTAACAATTCACGCCCCTGCTTAAAAATACCAACAAATTGCCATCATCTGTCAATTAACAGCAAATAAATTTTCTTTTTATAAGTGGGACGCTTTCGGTGATAAATTTCAGAACTTTAACCCGCCTTTTTTAAGTTTTTAGCCTTAAGAAAGCCACTGCTGCGCCACTGTGTAATCGCTCCAACTTGGCGAGTGTTGGTTGGCGCGATTCCGAAGCAACCCTGCTACCGCTACTTCGCTGTGCCGGTCTCACTTGCCGCGATGTCCGAGTCTATCGCGGGTTACGGAACGCGGTGTCTATTTATCCTGCCAAAAAAGAAGCAACAAGAAACGGTTCCCGCGAAACTAGTTTTGAAATTTTCTTTCCTCTGAAAGGCAAGGTCGGCAAAATAACGTTTTGCTCCAAGACGTAGGCGTGTCCAGAGAGAAGCTTGCTGTTCTTATTTTTACTTACACGAGGAGCGCTCGTCATTTAGTTTACTCCAAGACCGCGAACCTCACACTACCTCCGCGAAACCAAAACTTTGCCTGCAAAGGATTTTTTCTGCCTTCAATGTGACGTTCCGGTAAGTTGCTGTTTACGATAATCGTACGCGCATCGGACAATACGTCGCTCAATTATATATACACACTAACGGTGGTTGTAAACAGTGCTCTAAGTAGAGGGAGGAGATGTTTATACTGTATCGTTTTGCGCTCTTTTGGAAGTACGAATTTATTTTTGTTTTTGGCGGGAAAGGGTTAAGATGTTAGAATTTTTTTTCGTTCCTTTTGACAGACTAGATTAATAAGGTGAAAAGTTTCGTAGATTTTTGGTAGGGTCCGATATGAGGAGGAAAATTAAAACTTTTTGTCAAAAAAAAATTATTTCACGCGAATAAAGTTTTATGTTTAGTTTATGTAATGATAATATTGAGAAAGACTTTGGAAAAATAAATTAAGATAAGCAAAAATAATAATAATTAATTTTGATCAATAGAAAGTTTAAAAGTTTTTTAGGTTTCGGAAGTTTAAGAATATTTGTTGATGAAAATTAGAAAAAGAGTTTTCATTATCCGAAAAGGTAAGAATAAATTTATTACATGAGCGAAGACGCTTGACGTGTTAAATATTTTTAATTATATTAAAAAAGTCAAAAAAATTTTAGACTCAGACAAAAAAAAAAAGATTAAAGTAATTTCTCTAAACTTCATATACAAGAAAGTAAAAAAGAAATAAATTATGATGAATAACAACTTAAAAGGTCATGAAAGTAACAAAGTATAGAATATTTATTAGTAAGAAATAGCAACAAATAATAATAATAATCAGTAATCGAAAAGGTAAAAATTAATGAAGAATTAGATGTTGGAAAGAATTTTTACTGCGTATTAGAAAACAGGTAGAGAGATATATTTTCTTTGAACACAGTCAAGAAAAGATTAAAGATGATGACAGAGTAGTCCAAAAAGTTTTGAGTCGAATTTTTAACTCTTACAAAGTTTTTAGTTCTGTTTCAGTTTTTGATGAATTGAATTGTTTTAGTTCGGGATTTTAATTTTTCTTAAAAATATAAAAGCAGACAAAAAGTTTTAAATGATGCAAACGAGTTTAGATAAATTATTAATATTCTAGTTTATAAGAAACAGTGAATAAAAATGAATTTAAAATGCAGGAATATCCCGATTTAAGGGGAAAAAGAGAATACTTTCTCAGCATGTGTTAGAAATAGCTATTGTTCAAATAAATTTTGAAAACTAAAAAATACCAGTTTAAATACTTGAAAAAATTATTTCTCTTTTCTATCAGTTATTTCATTTTGAATTTGCCGATGATTTAGATATTTAAAAAAAGTATTTTTGATAGAAAAAAAAATGCAGATTATCTTTGGGCTGAGAAAAATTTAATTGGAAAAGATAAATTGAAATTTAATTTGTTCTGAAGATTTTTTCCTGCCGAAACTAAAATAAATTTATTAAATAATATAAACATATTTTTGTAAGTCGATATATATAATAAATACATAAGTCTAGTTTTGAATGAGACGCACTTAGAATTAGTTGAATCAAATAAAATTAGTACAGTTAACAAAAATGAAACTTTAAAAATATAATTCTAGTCTTTTTCATAAAATGAAACTTTTTTTTAAAGTTGATAAAAGTCTTATTTTCGTACAATTTTTAAAAAAGTGAATTACCAGAAATGGAGCAATATAATTTTATGTTGTTTATTGAATTGTTAATTTATGTGTTTTTTTTAATAACTTTTAATAATGTGTTCTTAACATGCTTCAGAATTATCTATAGTGAATAATATTTCATTTCGCTGTCATGTTTTTACTTAGTCTTATCCTACTGTGTTAAAATGTTGTTCAAAGGACATTTTATTCTTTTTATATGAATACTTGTATTAAACTATCTAAATTTTACAAACGATAATTGATTTTGAAGCTTGGCAATGAATGGAAGAGCAATTGTTTTCCATTTTTATGTCTAATTTAATCTGTTAATAATTTTTCTTGCGTATAACAATTTTTCCAATGAAACTATACAATGTCACAAAGCAAAGTGTATAAAATTATTATTTAACTGCTTTGTATATAATCTTTGTTAATTTAATAGAGCTATAAATTTGCGATTTTTAACAGCATTACATTTATTCAATAAAATTTAAGACAGTATTTTGATTTTTTAATAATATAGCATAAACAGCGCTTCGATTTTATGATACTACAATGAAGATATACAAGCGATGATGTTTAATTAATTTTCTTGAATTAATTTCTAAATATCATTCAAAATATAGACGTTTTAAAAATGAATATTAGGCATAATTTTAATTTTACTTAAAAGGAGAAGAATTTTAAGAGAATCTTTGCGAATTACTGTTCAATAATTAGTCTTTCATTCATTAATCTTATATTATTGGTATATCTAGACTTTAATTATTTTGTATAAATTAATTTTCTAAAAGCAGTTTGATTTGAAATTGATACTAATTTTTTATAAAAATTTATGCTTTAAATCCTTTTGATTAATACTTATGAATGGTTTCGACAGTTCTTGAATTACAATCAACCGATAAAATTAGAAAACTATTTTAAATTATTACTCGATCTGTATAATATGTGTCCGTTGTTTATATTTATTTTTAACAAGATATTTGTCCTAATGTTCCTTTTAAATATCTGGTTCGATTTATTTATTAAGATATTTGAACTGTGCCTCTTCAAATTTAAATAAAAAATAATCCATGAAATATTGTTTATATTTTATCAATCTACTATTATTTTATGTCTTTATTAATTTATTATTATGTTTTTATTTATTTTCAAAGCGCTTCAAATCATATGATTCCTTTTTCTTGTACTAACATCCTTGTTATGCATAATACGTTAAGTAATTTAGTGTTTGCGCCCAATTATGTAATTTCCTCTTATTTTATTGCGTTTAAAAACCATATTTATCTCAAATGTATACAGTTTTCCCCAGTATTATACAACTACAAAATTGTACGCATTTGAATTATTCTGATTTATTAAATAACATGATAGTGTCTCAATGACATTATGTATGACTTTGTTATATCATATGGAATGACGATGTATGACAAATATCGTTTCGTTTATACATCGGAGCAATGATATTACGCATATTACCACAATGTGATAGAATTAATGGTTTCATAGTACACCATTTGGAATAGGACGGCAAGCTATTTAACAATTTTTTGTCAGGTAATTCAGTAATATAATTTAAGAATTGCTTGAGCTAAGCAAGAATTTTCGGTAAAAGTTTGTTAAATTTTTCGATGAAATAAATAAATATATCAACTTACAATCTTATAGAAGATGTATGATAATTTTTAATTCGATTTTATTTTAAGATTATTCCTATTAAAGAAAATATTTTGATGCGTATTATTTCTAATTAAACTATGCTCGTATTGAAATTATATTGATATGAAGAAAACATTTAGCTTTGATTTTTTTTTACATTCTACTGCTGGAAGTACAATTCCTTTTATATTATTTATTATAAGATAATCTTGAATATTTTAGAGCCCTTCTAATAAATATTGTCTTAGGAGGCACAGATTAATTATTTGTGATACATTTATATTATTTATTATAAGATAATCTTGCATATTTTAGAGCCCTTCTAAAAAATATTGTCTTAGGAGGCACAGATTAATTATTTGTGATACATTTATATTATTTATTATAAGACAATCTTGCATATTTTAGAGCCCTTCTAAAAAATATTGTCTTAGGAGGCACAGATTAATTATTTGTGATACATTTTTAGAAAGCATCTATGTGAGAAATAAACTGTATGATAAGGGAGAATTTAATATTGCTATCAACTTTTTATTGACATTCCTCCAAAACAATATCAGTAATTTATCTGAAATTTTAAATTATTGATTGGTTGGTTATCCTTTTAAAACACAAGAGCCAATATTGTCCAAGCTGTGTTATGAAATTTTAAGGAAAGACTTAAATCTCTATTAGCCATAACATTCTATGGCGAAATGTCTATTAGTCATAATTTTCGGTTAGTTGCCTAACCCGAAATGGTATTTGATAGTGCCAAAGTTATGAATTTTCTAATTAAGAAAATAACGATAACATTCTGAGGCGAAATGCCATGGCTATTCTGTGACAAATTTAGGAATTTTTGAATTAAGAAAATAGTTATGACATTCTATGACGAAATGACATGAATGTTTCAGTTAGTAGCCTAACCCAAAATAGTATTTGATGTTCAGTGCCAAATTTATGAATTTTCGAATTAAGAAAATAGCCATAATATTCTATTTCGAAATGTCATGACTACTCCTTGCCAAATTTATGAAATTTCGAATTAAGAAAATAGCTATAACATTCTATGGCGAAATGTTATGGCTGTTTCGGTTAGTAGCCTAACCCGAAAAGGTATTTGATGTTCAGTGCTAGATTTATGAATTTTAGAATCAAGAAAATAATCTTTTATTTATTTATAACTCCAATTCTGAATATCGAATGAAATTATCTTAGGAAGAAACAATTAAAACGCCATCTATGAATCTATGTATCTAAAACTGAATATTAGTTTGTCTGCTTGCGCCTTATGCAATTCTACATTCCTCGATGGATTCAAATGAAATTTGGTAGACTTATTTTTTAGCGCCTGGAAGGGTTAATCGCGCTATTGAAAAGTTTCTACGAACCTCAAAAGGTGGTGATGGAAGGGTTTAAAGATTTTACGTTTGTACACCATAATTTCGGAAGAAATCACTTCAAAAAATATTTTTTTAGCCATCTCAAAATTTCAAAATTTAACTTTATAGTGATATCAGTTTCATTATAATTCTATTTTCCTATGATCTAAAATCCATTTTTCAAGGGTAATTTAAATTTTATTTGCAAAAATAACATTTTTTTTCCAGCACGAAGAAGTATGTGTGTTTTGATTTTCCTTATATGCATACATAAAAAATAGCTGCCTTTGGCGACCAGCTTGTTCGCCTAGATTAGTCATTTGTTAGGCTGTTAAATGAATTTTATGAAATGCATCTTTTTTAATTTTTACCTTGTTATTATATGACTGAAAGACATTATTGTAATTGAATCAGTCTACTATAAATTACTATAGTGCAAATTAGAAAGTGAATATGCAACAAAATAAAAATTGAAGTGAAAATCTTTCTTCAGAGTTAAATCCCCCAAAAATTAATTTTTGAAATATTAATTCTAACATTAGCAAAAGCACGCACTCAGTGGATGAGTTTGAATTTCGTCATAACATTAAAAACACGCTGTGTACCAAATTATATTTAAAAAATTATATACAGGTGGAATTGATATCATTAAAAAGAGAATTTTTTGACTTTTAGTATAATGCAAAAACTAGTTTTGTTTAAAAAAATAGTTTTGGAAGATTCAGAATATCCATTTTCATAGGCAAATAGCATCTATTATTGATCTAGCATCGGTTAAGGCTATTTTAAAGCTTAATTAAACTTTCTTTTGCACCTATTTCTATAATTTTAATTTATTTTACATCTTTGTCCCTCTGACTGAATGCAGTTTTTGCTGAAATGATCAGTGGTGACATGATAAAACATGTTATCCTCTCCGTATAATTCATAATAATATTTTTCAGCGGCATTAATTAGCTAAGAGATGCTTGAATTAAATGGAACTGTAAAAACGTTTAATGAAGAATCTGAAACGTTCGTATGGCGGTTTGTTTGCATTTAACTGTTGCCATTCGACAATAAGTAATGACAGTGATTTCTCTGTCACATACGTTAGAGATTTATATATATATATTTATGTATATATAATGTAAAACACAATTTTTTGAAGCAGAGTAGCGGCCGGAGAGAGAGGAGGCACTTTGAATTTTTAAACTTCGCTTTATTCCATCCAGCGAGGCATAATTTATGTACAAGCAAAAGGCGACGAGATACGTCAATCTACATCACAACACAAAAACAGAAAATAGCAGTAGAAATATTTTTCCCAATGATTATATATATACCATGAGATTCTGTTAGGGATTTCTTTACACGTGTTGATTTAGGTAAAGGGAAAATAAGTATCTTTTAAAAAAATTTGTTTAGGTTTTTTATCCCTTCACTTGGAGCGTGGGAACTTGCCGATTTCTGTAATTTTACAGAGATGTGCAGCATTAATTAAATAAAAAAGGTGGAATGGGATCAGGAAATAAGAGAACATTTTAGAATGAAGCTAATATGGGTTAAATTAAGATAAAAAAATTAGGAAATTAATTAGGATTTAATTTAGATTTAGAGATATAATTATATATATATATATATGATTAAAAATAAGAATTCGTTTTTTGTGATTAGCTCAAATTCATAACCATAAAGTTTATCTCGAATACATCAATATTAATTTTAAGTGAATGTTTTATTTTCACAAGGCCTCTATTACTAAAATCTAACTGAAAAAAGCATGACATGCAGAATTTTTTTCGTGTCTTTTCTTTTATTACGGTAAAAATTACGCTTATATTTTCCTCTTAGCAAAGCTGAACGAAAAATCGTTATCTTCATTACTTACGATCATAAATGCTGTTATTCCTTTGACGTATGATTCAGAATCATCTTATCAGTCGAGGAGAGCAGTTATGGATGAACGGTGTCTTTTTAAGTTTCCAGCTGTCAATAATAGTTAAATTCATTAGCCCCTTTCTATACTGCGCCATTTCAGTGAAAATGATATTATCTGCTTAAAAGAAAATGTCTGGTATATGTAAACCAAATAATTAGCTATAGTTAGTATCTCTTGTCAGTTTACAGAAGATCGGTAATTGACATACGCCTTCATTTCTTTACATACAAACCCATTTATGTGATAAAAAAAAGAAGAAAAATGAAATCGTTTTTTGTTTGAAGTATTGACATTTAATCTAGATTCTCATTAGAGTTAAATTCAAGTAAATGAAAGCATTCATTAATGTTCTTATCCGTTTGTGAAAAAAAAATCAAACTGGAATGTGTTGATGTGTTCATGAAAGTTTAATGAACGGACGCTTCGTATTAAAAGAAGCTTTATAAATGATGAATACATGCAGATTGCTTACAGATGCTAATGTTTGATTAAAGGTGCTAGGTTTTTTTTTTTTTTTTTAAAGCGTCAAGTAAGTTATGTTAGTGGTTGGTAGTTTTTTTTTGTTTTTTTTTGCCGTTTTAAAATTTTATACAGTCAGTTTTCGGCATATTCCAGAAATATTTGTTTTGGAATATGTTCAGAAAATTGAATTAAATGTGCATTAATAAGTTGTTTACAGATTCAATACTAAAATACATGGTAATAGGGGAAAAAATCTGTTTTTTTTTCCTCCCATTTTGTCCGTTTGGCATTTTGCCTATCTTTTTCTTAGGCTTCATTACTTACTTTTTTCTTCATAAAATCTATTCGAGAAGAACAAAATAAAATTTCTGAACTTTAAAAATGGTAGCTTCGTAGATTAAGCTTCGATAAAAATTGCAATAGTAGATTGTGCTTCATACCAGGTATTTTTTTTTATCAGCCCTATAATAATAGTCCCACTGAGTAGTTTTTTCATTTTAAAATGCTCAGTCCTACTTTTTCGATTTTAATCACATCTCGAAACTCACATACGTGTGTTACGTTCATCTCTTAATTAAATACGAAATCAATAAGAACATTTTATAATTTAATATAAAGTAAAAATTCGTTTCCAAAATGACTGCCTAAAAAAACATTAAATGATTTATTGAAATATACTAAAAAGTCTATCAATTGCATGTCATTATTACTTGCATTTATCATTTATTTTTTTAAATCAGTGCCTAGATTTTTTTTTATCTCGCATACCTTACATCCCTATTTTTTTTTTAATTTTTAGATAATATAACCAGTTCTAACATTAAAATCTGTTTAAAAAATTAAGTAACTACAATATTTATATCCGACAAAAAATATATTTTTAGTTTCATGAGAATATTAGAATATAACAAAACTTAGAATTTCTGTTTAAATTCACTTTCAGCGCAGATGAATTCTCAAATCCTGAATCGATAAGAGCCCACAGTATCGAAAAATATCTGGTCATATAGCCATATTTTTGTATAATTAATAGCCGTTGTCGCAAAGTATTGATTTGGAAACCCACTGAAATATCTGCAATGCAAATGACCTTGATTAGCATCAAATCGCTCTGGTTTGGTGTCATCTTGCCGATATGAAGCAGAAGTTGGCGACTTAGGTTCCATCTTTTTCATGACCACGATTCTAAATTGCTTATTCCGAAATTGCTCTTGTGTAGCTTTGAAATGGGACGTTAAACTAACTAAACTAAACTCCATCAGATATCCGTCGGAAAACGCACACAAACTTACCCGGGGGGGGGATACAACCTGATTGAGATATCTGTTATATTAGCGGATCTAGCCCCCTTAAACTGTCCGTGATTAAATGTGCTCCCGCAGTTGCAATGTGGAAATTTCGACGGAGGATGTGACGGCTTAGGTGCTATCCTCTTCAGTTACCTAAGGCTGAAAATTACGAAGCTTGCCCCGAAAAGCGACATTAATCTAACTAAACTAAACTGAACTAAATTTTTGAATTGAAGGTTAAGGAGATATTTTAGGGTCCTTTATTAATAATATTATTTCCATTGTGTCATAAAAAGCGATGTCATCAATGTACAAGTGATTTATGAATAATAAAAGTACTTTCGTTGTTGCGTATTTTATGGATATTATCCAATAAAGACTGTAGCATTACGGGAAAAAAATAAATGGGTAAATATAAATAACATAATGAAAAAAAAGCAACGAAATATGTGTTTGTAAAAAAAGAAAAACTCGTGTTTTCTAAATTGGCTCCCCTTGGTCTCCCTTATGGGGGGGAAAAATGCCACAGACTTAACACAGCTTTATTTGCATGAAGAACACCGTGACTTTTCAAAAACACAATTGACAAATCTTTTTTGACATTCTGGAGATTAGGTTGAGGCGGTTATTACCGTCATGAAAGGGTTGTAATATAGACGTGCAACCCACAATCTGTCTGTCCGTGTGGGAAAATAAATTCATACCGAACTTACATTAAAATACTTTGAACGCTGTCAAGTCTCTTATACACGGAAAGAGCCGAAAAAAATTCACCCTGACCAGAAAAAAAAAAAAAAAAAGCAATCCAAAAAATAACCCATGAAGGAAACTGACTCCGTGCAAATCGAAACGTCGGAAAAGTAATTTAAATTAAAAATCAAAAAATAAATAAATAAAATTTACGAATTCTGCAAGGCTTTTTTTTAAAAATCCCGTTGTCTCACTTATTTAGAAATGTAGGATGTCAGAAAACTGGCGAGGAAGGGGACATGAAGAAAGAAAAACCTATCTTTTCCAAGTAGAAAATGATAGGGTGTTTTCTGAGTGCTAGCAATGAAGAACTTGCGTTTTGTTGTTGAAAAGCGGTAGCGTCCTACCACAACAACGACTGAATTATTCGCCTTTGTTTCCTCAAAACGTAATACTTATCACCGTTTTCTTTTGTTGATGTTGTTGTTGTCTCTATTTGGTTCTTTACTTTCTCCTTATTAGATTTGTGACCTGGCGTGGTATTTCTTCTTCAAGGCCATCCGTGGAGGAAAGGGAAACGTTCTTATCATTTCTGGAGCTCTGGGCTCATGACCTTTTATTATTTCACTTATTAAGAGCTTTTTATAATTTACTTTTCCCTTCTGTAACTCATCAACCTCGCGAATGCTTTTCAGACAAAGGAAAAAAACTCGGAGTGAACAAATTTAGTAAAGATATTTTCATTTTTCCCACAGGCTCTATTAGGCATAACTATGCCTGAGAAGACGTAGCATGTTGCCGTCTTCTTTAATTTTTGGGAGAAACAAAAGCTAATCTAGAATATACCTATAACATTGTAGAGGTATTTGACTTTGTGATAAAAAAAACAGCAATATATGTATACATAAAACGAAATGGTTGAATTTTTTTACTTGCCCATTAACCCATTCACTGCCAGAGAAATTTACAGGCGCTTAATTTTTAAAATTTACAGGCGGTATTTTAAAATAGAAATCGTAACCGTAGATATAAAATAGCAAATTTCTAACATATCTGAACTTTTTTCTTCTCATATTTCTATCGAATATACAGCACACATTTCTTCTATATTATTTCGGGGAAATAAGCAGATAAAAATCATATTAATATTAAACAGTTTTTTATCAGTCCACAGACAATTAATTTAATTTTATATAATTTTTATATCTTAATACTTTCGAAAACTTTTACTTCTTTAGCTATGTGTTCTGATGAGAGCAAACGATATTTTCAAAAAGAAAGAAAATCGTGATTAGAATGAAAACTTTGTAGACTATACTTATATCTTAACTGCGCTGTTTGCGACTTTTACGTATGTATTTAGAAATTTTATAAATGTTTTGTAAGATATTGTGATGGAATATATTTCTGAACATGTCCTTTCCTAATTAAGAAATTATTTAATTTATTCAAAACTCATATTTATAAAACTAAAAATCTATATAACAATCCAACATAATCAGATCGTGAAAACATTTCAGTTTAGATAAATTTATCAATTATCGATCGGATTTTTTTTAACATTTTATTCATGTCAGAAAAATAAAAATATAGAAAACCATAAAATCTTATTCTTAAACTTCGAAATTATTCATCGAGTTAGTTCTTTTCTCATTGATTTTCCAATTGATTCTCCAGAAGACAGGTTAAGACTAGTTTTATCTAATTTCACCCCGCCTAAGTTTGTTTTTAGTCTGATCATCTGACCATTGTTTCTGGTCGGGAAATGCATCGCCGTCAGCCTTCACATACCTTCAAATCAGGATGTCAATCCAACCTAATCTCTCGATGAATGAAGTTTACTTTTAAAGAATAACACTTCAAAAGTAAACGTCTTCTTTGATCGACTTAAGCGCGAACCTGTTTTCTGGTTTTCTTCCTAACCAACTAACCTATAACAGTTACCAACTGGTTTACATTTCAACTTGCTTTTATGTTGGTAATCAGGAAGAAGTCAGGGGAAATCGAAACTGCTTCATTTGAAGCAAAGTTTCTATATCTTAAACTCAATATGCATTAGTTTTTTTTTTTTTTTACATAGTTTACATTAGACCTCAACTAGGAGAACGTTAAAAATGCAGGTGATTGCGTTGAATAACCTTTGTAAGAGATTTCTGAATAGGAATTTGTGTTGATTGAAATTTCAATGCTGCTAAGGATGTCACTAAAACAGAATAAAATTCTTTTTTGAGGCAATCAGGTTAGATCTATTATTTACATGAGTTTCGTTATAAAATTTTCACAACAGTACATGAAGAATTATTTATTTATTTATTTATTTTAAAGATCAAAAGTTTTTCCTTGCAAATGCTTTCACATTTACTTTGCGCATCTTTGTAAAATGTTTTTAACCATTTTTTTTAGCTTTTAAAATATATGCTGTACTTTTTAGCTATTTAAAATTAGAAAAAAAAATAGTGTCTTTTTAATACAAAAAATTAACTTAGCCTTGTCTTGAAAATGTATCCTATGTTTAAAAAGTTATATTTTTATTTCTAAAGCTTAGCTTGTCTAGCTTAATTAACGGATTATATCTCTACCATAGTATTTCCTCATTAAATGCTGCATCGGTGCTTACGAAATACTTATTTCAGTGTAAACGTAAATGCTTAGTTAATAATCAAAACCTTTAGAAACAGTTTCTGTTTAGTTGGTAAGTAGTAATTTAATTAAATTAAAAAATAAGGTTGAGGAAATTTTTTTTAAAAAATTATTTTAAAATATTTAATAATTTTTTAAAAATATTTTTAAGCATCAACTCCTGGCAAGGTCAAGTGGCTTACTTAAGCACACCACAGGATTGTAATGCACCTATTTTTAACAGAAATTCATTTTTTCCCCTCCCTTTGTATCTTAGGGTCATATATGAATTCTTAAAAAAATATATTTTTGGATGGATTAATACGATGCTGTAACTCCGAAATCCTTTTTGGCCGAATTTCATCATAAAAAAGGAGGGCAGGGGGGTGACTTTTGTTGTTGTTGTTGTTGTTCTTTGCATAATTGACTACAAGTTGTTTTTAAAAATCATATTTTAAACTCATTCAAGTGAGCTATGGGACAAAAAAAATGTTTTTTCTGTTCCCATTTATGCTGTTTGTAATGCATACTTTAATATTTTAGTCTTATAGACATTGAGAAATTTTGTTGTTATCATAGACATTAAGCGACTAAATTTTTAAGTCATGTCACGATCATGATTTTCATATGAACTGTATCACAGAAAACATACCTTAAAACATAAATAATTATTAATGAAACATAATTAAATTAAATAATAGTCCATTTTAATCTCTTCAAAATTCGGATATAAATTGAAATCTTCAATACCAATGAGTACAGAATTTCGCTTTTGGGTCAATTCTTACCATGAACCAATTCTGTACCGCTGTATTAAGTAACTTATGTATCACCAGCATGCCCGCACTGTATTGCTTGACATTTTTCTCTGCAAAATATACACAGTTATGATAATACGCTTCCCATTTATTATCAAGCCTTGATTTATGTTAGACATTAAACCGAAGTGGTGTAAGATCTTCAATCCGATTGTTTTGCAATCACTGGATAAATTAGGTTAAAGGAAATCATCTGCTTCCAAGAAAAGAGGAAAGAGTAAGCCTATTGATTTCTATCGTAATTCTCCTTCCTCTGATTCTACTCTCTACAGAAATACTATTGCAACACTTGTTATTAAAGTGTCACTGCAGCCAGTGGAATGTACGAGCAAGATATGATAGAAGCAGAGAATGTATATTAATCGCAAAACGCTGTAATTATTTCGTTGGGCAATTTATTAAAACATCAATTAAATGTCATTATAAGAACAAGCGACATGTGATTTATTTTCTTGTATAAGAAAGGAGAAATAACTCTCGATCATCAAGATAATGACTCAAATGATTCGGGTTTCGGAAGAAATCTTTATTAGGATTTGTAAACAAAGTTTAAACCAGAAATAGTTTTGTTCTTTCAGGTCATGTTTTTGATTGAGTTCAAGAAATATATTTATTTATTTCATAGCGTTACTGTTATACTCGGATTATGTCTAAGAGATTTATTTGTTATTTTTATTATGGTGTTAAAGAGTTTTATTTATTTATAATTGTTATCGTGTTCTAGATTTTCATTCATTTATAACTGTTAGGATTTTTTCCCTGCAGAAATACTGCTTGGGTAGAGTTAGATATAAGTAATATTCCTACAGAATAGATTCCCAAAAGAAAAACTACTTCCTACAATAGTTGTCGTAACTCCTCGGGAAAATCTTCGACTAGAATAATTTTGATTGAATCCGAATTGCCGAATGATAAGCTGCAGGATATTTCATAGCTGGACCACTCAGCTCATAGGGCGTGAAAACAGTAGAATTTCAAATTTTCATTTCCCTATTACTCCCTTGCGAATGAAAATCGAAGATATTCAAATTTATTGGCTATTAACTTCCATCATAATAATAAGAAAAAAAAATCATATTCAGAAAATTTTCGATAGCTGCAATTCCTTAGAAGTGAAGAAGAAGAAGTTAGAACCTTAGAAGTCTTCAACCTCCATCTCCAATTGCTTTTTAACCTAAGTTTCTTTCATCTTGTGAGATTCTCATCAAATGAATTATTTTCCATCTTCGTAGATCTAACTCTCATGAAAATAGAGAAGGAAATGTTAGAGGAAAGTGAAATTTTCGTTATATTTCCGAACATAAGAAACTTAACTTCGCTTTCCGGCATTTTGATAGGATTTTTTTTATTTCAATGAAATTACTATAACTTTTCATAATTATTACAAAAATATCAATGCATTTCAACAGATATATGTTGTTAGCTACATTTTTTAAATCTCTTCCATGACAATTGTGCACTTTTAAAATAAAAATAGTGCAATAGGAAAAATGACTTTTTTTTTGTGTGTGTTAAAATATACTACAGAATTTTTAATTCATACATCAGAAATAGAAAAAAAATGAAAGAATTATTTTCTTAAAGCAGTAGGATTAATTCTGCATTTTAACTAACACTTATTTCCTACTTTTTTTAATACGTTACAGTACGTTTTTAAATAAAGTGAAGCAAATAATTCATGGTATGTATTTCCGTTTGAAATTGGCTTATTAGAGTCAACAACTGTTTAAAAAAAAACCCTTTAATTACATTATAACCCTTTATTACGTACAAAAAAAATTGCAACAAATATTTTCATTTCGAGCACATTGTTAAAAAATTACAAAATTTTCCTTTGATACTTATCGTGATCGATTTCTTTGCATTTTTGTTAATCACTTTGCAAATACAAAAAAGAATAAAGCAAAGCTTAACGCTTCAACACTCAAAGTGATTGAAGTCATACATAATTTATTGCTTTAGAAAGGTGAAATACGTTTTCATAATTCGTAATTTATTTATGACTATTAATTAATTTAATTACCTTTATTATTTAATTACTTTTGTACGCCATCGGATGGAGTATCCATATTAATGCTGAATGTCTAAATAACGCTTATTGAAATATTTTAATTAAAATAAAATAAATAATATTAATTAAATTAAAATATATTTGATTTAATTGAAAGGTGTTACTAATTGCTGGTTCTGCTTTTGGTGGATGCTTTTTTTCTTTTTTAATTATTTTATTCCAAAAATAAGTTATTCATTAAATAAGTTGCGATTTTTCATGTTGTTTTTGTTTGCAGAGTTTCATAAGTCATTTGTTTCATGGTCATAAGTTCAATAATTGCATGTATTTTTAGAAAAAATAAGCGTATGAGCCTTTTGAATCAATATATTTTATTTAAAATGCATGCGTATGCGCAGGATTTAACGAACCTGCTAAATAGATCAACATTTCTTGAAAGTTTATTATACTAATGAAATTTATTATTCGAAATATCACATTCCAAAAAGATGCTTCATCATTTGTATCGTATATTTTTAACTGTAAACAATGCCTAATTTCCTATAGTTAATCCCCACTTTTTTAGAAACTTTTCCATCTTAGTAGTTTGCACAGCAGAATCTTAATCAAGATCCAGAGAAGTGACAAGATTAATTTTAATAATCCAAATTAAAATGGATCGAACCCATTACCCATTTGGACGTACAGAAGATTCGAATAATTGGTAAAGCTCAGATATTTAGTAACAAAAGCATCGGAAAAACAACTTTAATTCCTGAAATGAAGCTTAGCAAGCATAAAGTGCAGAAAACCGCAAATACTGCAAGATTAAATGAAAACGAAACCACAAATTAAATAATGAATGGAGATTCATGAAATGAATTGTGAATCTTCATTTTCCAAAACTGATTCGGATAATTGTACTTTTATAATTGCACTGTCCGATAATTGTAATTATCGGAGCCTTATTGTACTTCTATGATTCTATTCTTAATGAGAAGGAGAGAAAGATTTCCAGACGGGGTAGATCCTTTTTTTTTGTTTGCTCACAAAACATTTATAATTTTGAAAATGCAGCATGATATAATATGACTTTTACGTCTTTTATACCAATTATTTTGGCAAAATAAAGGAAAGTATAATAATAAAAATGATTAAAATATTTAAATTTCTGATTTTCGATTTAAATAAAGAAACAAAGAAATGAGAAATCCCCCTGTATCATCGGGAGAGGCGTTTACTAAGGCTTTTCCGAACACTCCTTATTGCTATAAAACCAACACTCCTTGTAGTTAAAAAGCTATTTTGTATGCTTTTCATTAAATAACAAAAGACCGTCTTCTATTTTAGCTTAATGCTATGCGTGGGCTAAAATTTACGCTAGGTAAGCCTAATTATTTCTTTGTTGAAATATTCCTGACAATGAGATACCATTTGTATTATTATATCTTGTCTGCATTTGTAAACCATGAGGATTTCGCAGTCTGGTTTACTATTTAAACTAACACAGTTTAATTTTATTTCTAAAGTTGAACTTTGAATATCTCTCTGTATTCATAAAGTTAAGTTATGTATTAGGTGCTTGCATGTATTTTAATTGCATGTATGAATGGGGTTTTTGTACACTGAATAACTCAATAATACTAAATGGAAAACTTTCAAAATAAGAACAATAAAGTAATAGTAAATTGGGAAAACCCAAAACCATTGTCATATACATTGCATGTTTACCAATAGATGTCATGTAAATATGAGAATGACATATTATTTTTCTTACAAAAATTAAATTCTTAATATTAGAAATCTTCATTTCAAGAGCACAGATGCATGTCCAAGAATATTCTCATAAAACTTTGAATGTATTATTATTCAGATAAAATACAGTTAGATTCATTCGAGTCCGCCAATTTTAACGATCAACTTGCACATTTCGAGAAAGGGAAAAAGAAGGTAGAAAGTCGAAATCAAAAATGAAAGTCTTCTCGGATAACAAAATCAAGAAACGAATAAAGCACGAGCATCTCTTCCCTCCTTTTCCTACTCTTCCCTTCAATGGGGAAAGCTGATTCCTGCTGACGCGAAAAAAGAAAACAAACACATTGACATCAAAATCCGCTTCTCGATTCCTAAGCTCTGTCTTTTGACTGTCTTTGTGTTCCAAAATAAAATAAGAACTCTATTCAACAACAGCTGCGTTTGATTCGTCTGTATTTACATTTAACGAGTCAGTACATTTCGAGCAATAATTCGCCATGATAGAGATCAGAAGTTACTTTTTTGGGACTGATTCTGAAGAAAGCCGATGAAATCATTTTTCGTCAGCTTTCAGCTCCTGGATTTCCGAGAGCAAATAGCAAATCCATCCAATGAATAAATGCATTTTAACAATTCTGTATTTGCATTTAACATTTTGTAAAATAATTCGTCACGATAGAGCTCAAAAGTAGTTTTCTGTCGACTGAGGACGAGAAAATATTTGTATAGAATTTTACAGTTGCTTGCTTTCCGAGAGCAAATAGAACCTTTCAAACAACCGATGCATTCCTGCTTCTCTGTATTTGAATGTTAAAGGGCATTTCAAGTAGAATTTCTACATATAGAATTTGAATTTCTTTCAAATGAAAGTAAAGATACCTTGTGAAAAGTTTTCTTTATAGAAAGAATGGTAACTTTACCTATTGTGGCCAATCGTAGAGTTCAATGACTTTGAATGTACCCAGAGGGGAGGGGCGTGCTGGCACCGCTATCACCGCAATTATCGTGCTTGTGATGATCTACCGGTGGAATGCCAGAATTATATTATAACAGAGGCAATACATTTTCAGTTACGTCAACTTTCCCATGGAATCTTAGCATTCCTGCAAAAAAAGATAAAGAAAGTACGATGCAATGAATTATGATTTAAAATGCTATGGAAGACGCTTAAAATTCCTGGGCGAGACAATTAATCACTCACTCTGGAGATATTTCGTGTGTTATTGTGAAAGATGTTAATAAAATATTTTTGCTTGGCGTGAAGGGCGTAGTGGATGAGAATTGCATGGGAAAAAAAGTGGACATTAAAAAACGGTGGCCAAATTAATTTTCTGTGTCCTAAGGGTGTATTTTCACTACTTATGGGGAGTTCCTCTTGTTTTTATTCTAAGTGCAGCTTTTTAATAACCGAATGCCACGCCGAAAGAACATATATTTTATTAATTACTTAATATTAGGGTTTCTTGAAAACTCTCACATACTTGACCTCTTTCAGGTCAAAAATAAGTTCTGTGACCCCACAGTTGGTAAGGCAGAAATCAAAACATGTGATTCAAGTGTTAACTAATGGTATTTAAATAAAGAATTAATTTAGTATAGTTATTTGATAAATTTTAAGTAGGCTCTTTAAATAAAAAAAAGTTTCTCAGAGTTTCTCAGTATCGATGGGAATAATACTCTACGAATAATAAAAATAAAAATAACATTTCATTTCGCTGCTTATCTGTATTAGTGGCTTTAGATATTAGATATGGCTCAGATAATCCGAATTCCATTAAATGGAAAGTTTCGAATATTATAATGTCAGAATATTAAAGTAGAACAAACATTGTTGGATTCCCCTTATCCCCTCCTTTCTGTCAGCCGAAACGAATCCTCAAAATGTAGTTGACGCACTGATATGTTTATTATATATTGATTATTAGATTTTGAAATGTTGCAGACTAGGATTAAGGGTAAATTAACTGATTTGTTAATTTACGCTTAAGGTTTTGTGTTCTTTAGGTTTAGGTAGGTTTTGTATTCTTTATTTCCATTCAAGATTCAATGCCTAAACAGATCCTAGCATGCTATCCAATATTTTTTAAATAATTTTCTTTTTGTGTGTGAGAGAGATTTTATTACATGCACAAATGATTTTAACTTGATTCTCGGAAATTACAAGAATAGCTGAACTTTTCTGGAAAAATCGATAAGAATGCTGGAATTTTTCGATAATCCGTTCTTGTTTATTTGTTATTGTTAAGCGTTTTTTCTATCTATTTGTTTTACTTATCTGTAGATGCATTTAATCCATCTATTGAGACATCTTCGGATAGAAATAGCTATGGAATTGCTTAATGCCCAGTCCGGTCTTTTAGATATTTAAGAGAAAAGAGTTTTTGAAATCTTCAAGGTTATTTGCATGTTTCGAAATGTCGTCTCCTTTTTCGAAAACTTTGACTATTGTTAAAATATAAATAGGTATAAGTGTTTGTAAAAACATTTCCAGATTTTGAAATGATGAAATTTAAATCTTCCGAAGCCTTTCTTCTCGTGCAATCCATTAAAATTTTCCGAGTTTTAAATGTGTTTAAATATTTTCTTCGCTGCATAAAAATTAAAAATTGAATAATAATATTAAATTTCGAATATACAATTGACTCCAAGCAGATTCGCCTTATCTTATTGGCTAATTGGATAAGACTTATCTAATTGGATAAGACTTATCTAACTAGGCAATTGTCGATTTTGTAAACTTCGATTAATAAGTATATAAATTCAAAAAAAATACGCATACAAAATCAATGTATGACCGACTTTTATAATTATAATGAAGCTATTGAAATTTATCATAAATATACAGATATGGTTGAAGAAATCTGACATGCAAAAGCTGATTTTAAAAAGGTGCCAATTTGCAAAATTGTAAGGCTTGAGTCAGAGAATTATACCTGATAGATATTTTCGTTGGATCGTGAGCTCTCAAATTTCTGATTACAGTTCTGATGGAGCATCAAATTACTCCATTCTAGAGTGCTCTAATTTATCAAAATGACTCTGATTATTAGTAATTCGGCAGATATCAGATCTGAGAACTACCGAATTAACGAAAGCATCAAATTAATCGAATTCTTTACAATAAACACATTTTAATAGCAAAACCTATGCCTACTGCCCAAAGTATTACAAAAGAAACAAATTATATAGAAATTATAGTATAGTAAATGTTTCAAAATATAATTCAAAACTGTCATGTCAAAATCATTAAAATCGGTATTCTGTAAATTAGTTTCCTCTAACTCTCCCCACTTGATCTTCTGAAAACACCGGACTTTAAGAGCAACCTGATTGAGAGAGTACCGAATTATTGAGAGTCTACCGTAATTCTTAATAAATAATTTACTTTTAAAAAGTTTGTGGCTAAATGTAATAAAATGTTTCAATCCAAAAATGATTTTTTAAAATTGTTATTACTCAAAGATATAGAAGATCATGGAGTAAAAGACATGGTGAAAACAATCGTAATAAAATATTATCCTACTTTAAGACTACAACAGTGATTAATTCTTTTAAAAATTTAACGTTAGTTTTGAAGTATTTAAAAAAATACTTCATATTTATAATAACTAATAATGTTTCATAATTCTGATAAGATAGGGTTACTTAAATTGTTAAGGTCGTGTGCAGAAATGTTGAGATTGTGAAAGTGTGAGCACATTTTGATTCTTTGAGATTTTTCAATATTAATGATGCAAAATTATTTAGAAAGCTAATTTTATTTGAAGTAATTCCTAAAATTTTTCGAAATAAATATATTTGAAAATATATTTGAGGCATTATTATTTCCTGTATTAAGCAGACTTTCTGACAATAAAATTTATCTGCTCTTACTGTTCATGTTTATTTAAAATAAAATACAGATGTTTATTTTAAAATAAAATACAGATGAGCACTATTGAATGAGCAACAAACCGGAATTCGACCATATATATTTATTTCTAA
This sequence comes from Argiope aurantia, assembly GCA_026543865.1. Taxonomy (NCBI): domain Eukaryota; kingdom Metazoa; phylum Arthropoda; class Arachnida; order Araneae; family Araneidae; genus Argiope; species Argiope aurantia. Next base: position 104,303 of record JAPMOR010034088.1, read on the forward strand.
AAATTATAGAAATTCCTTCAAATAAAATTAGCTTCCTAAATAATTTTGCATCATTAATATTGAAAAATCTCACAGCAGCAAAATGTGCTCATACTTTCAGAATCTCAAAATTCATACATACAACCTTAACAAATTGAGGAATCCTTTCTTACCAGAGTAATGTGACATTATTATTTTTTGTATTAAGTGAACTTTCTTACAATAAAATTATCTGTTCTAACTGCTCATGTTTTAAGATAAATAAAATATAGACAAAGCATTACTAATTAATCAACAAACCGGAATTTGATCAAATATATTTATTTCGAAAAAATTTAGAAATTACTTCAAATAAAATTACCTTTCCAAATAATTTTGTATCATTAATATTGAAAAATCCCACAGAAGCAAAATGTGCCTACATTTTCACAATTACAAAATTCTTGCACACGACTTTAACAGTTCCAGGAATCCTATCTTATTTAAATTATGAGATATTATTAGTTTTTAATTAACAGTTGTAGAAATGAACTTGTGTTTTTTCAACCGATTTGCGGTTAGTGGCAGTAAATAGGAGTGAAAGAGAAAAAGCAGACACCTGTTAGTCGGCAAATAATTCGCGGAATGTCAATCATTTCCCGAGGCTGTTGTGCGGGACCGCATTTTTTGGCTCTCTCGAAGTTGTCTCTCTGCGCGCACACTTTCCCACCCCAGCCGTTTATCTACTAGCCGAGTAACGGCCTCACCTCGTCTCATTATGCACAAAATAATAATAATAAAAAATAAAAATAAAAAGCATTCAAATCCTGTAGAAAGAAGTACTCAGCGCTGGACCAAAGAACTGGCAGCGCGTGTCGTGACCAGGAGAAAACATCATTAAAATAAAGCGAGTTGGACAGAAAGTTTGTATTCGCACCTGGAGGGTTGGATTACAATGCGAGGATTAATAATTTCTGCGAAAAAAAAAACACGTTTTTTTGTTGTTGTTGTTTTTATCATAATTGGATGTTTTAATGTTGGATTGGCATATGATCTAAAGGTAGTTGTAATGTAATTGACATATGATCTGAAGGTAGTTGTATTGTAATTGGCATATGATTAATTTCTGATGAAAAAAATAAACCTGGATATCTCAGTGATTTCTTACCTTCTTTTTATGTACTTTCATCTGGGCAGAAAGTTTTTATTCGAAACTGGAAGGTCGGATTACAGTGTAAAGTTTAATAATTCATGCAAAAAAAAAAAAAAAAAAAAACCGTGGGGGTTTTTTTGTGTGTGTGTGTTTAGATGTTTTAATGTTGGATTGGCATATGATCTGTAGTTGTAATGTAATTGGCATATAATTAATTTCTGATGAAAAAATAAATCTGGATATCTCAGTGATTTCTTCCTTTCTATGCATTTTTATTTAATTAATTTGATTTTTTTAATATTTGAAAATTTTGAATTGTGTAATCGGTTTTTCATTCACTACTTGCTCTGCAATTGTGAGCACTTATATAACAACGATGACAGTGTAGCATTTTAATATTTTCAGAAAATAATGATCAGCTGATTGATTTAATTGAATGTCGCTTCAATACTGGAGACGCCACCTGGTAGTGAACTGGAGAGATAACTGAGGTAAAATTTCCATAATATTTATAATAATTAATTATAAATTTAAGATTGAAAAATAGAAGTGTGTTTTAAAAAAGTGATATCTTCTTTTACTTCAAGAAAAAGAGTGTGAACTAAACTTAAAAAAAAAACTTTTTTATGGCATTTATTTAAATGATTTTGTGTTTGCTGAGATTTGTCGAGTTAGAAAACTAATGTTTCTAACAGATATTAATGTTTTTAATGACCACCAGTCTTTAAAGTGCGAGCTTTTATCCTCCGAACGAACAAAACATATGGCATTCTTTTATAGGTATTCAAAAAATTCTGATGGAATACAAAGCTGCTACCCCTTATTAAGGTAATTTTAAACAAAATTCATCAAAAAACACTTTGAAAACAGTCAATGATTATTTTAGAATTACTTCAGGCATTGTCAGTGACATAACAAGAGTAATTGAGGCACGAAACTTTATATGTTTCGTCAGGTCTTGTTGATTTTAAGAAATGACTAGGGGAGGACATTTTTAAAGTAAAGTGACATAGACGAAAAGTTAAATATTCGCTATTGGGGATTGAATTATAATATGAGAGACAATCCATTAAAAAAAATTATATGTTCCGTTATTTTTTCCTCCTTGAAATGATTCTACCAATATGGGGTTTGTCGAGATGAAAAATTCATACTTTTATAAATGTAATTCTGCAAGATCACTAATTAGTTCGTAAATTCAAAGTACTAATCCTTCTACTAATTGAATCATGCACTTATTGCATGCCCAAATGAATCTCAGTGTCATTCCCTTTAACTTGGGAGATCTCAAAATGTAATTGGGCAAGCAAAAAAAAAAAAAAAAAAAATGTTTTTAATGGAGGGAAAAAAATGTTATTTTGCAGCTCGAGAATATTTGTTTTGCAGTTAGAAAAATTTGCTGACACATAATCGACTTATCGGAAATCTTACAGAGTATGCAGTTTAAAAATCAATGCAGATTATATAAATTTATTTAATATGGAGGTTTAAATGGTGACGACCATTTTACAGTTATATAAGGAGTATCTATATTTATTTTTGTTTCTTCTCTTTCATTTGTTATTAAGTTATTAGGGCTCTTTATATTATTAGAGTGAAAAAGTTTCTTGAAACATTTGAAGTAGTTCTTATGTGATTTCAACTTTAAGATCATAATAATAAGATTTTAATAATAAAGTTCCTAATGTACCAGAAAGTATATAAAATAACTATAAAATCTTGTTCTGTAACCTTGAACTTTTTTTCTTATATAGGGACCGCTACACCCCAAATGTGTAAAGCATATGTTAAAACAGGGGAAGGGAATAAATTTATATCCAGTGGAGAGTTGGGATCTTTGTTCCAGCACATATTTTTGCCCAGAATTGCTAACTGAAGAGGCAAAAATGACGTTCTTGAGGATCTAAAACGTTTACATAGAAAACAGAGCTGCTGTAACAGAAAATTGATTGATAAATGCATCTGTGGACAATCAGTGGTCATTTTAGCATTGCTTAAGATTTTTTCAATGAAACTAGTATAAATGGCACTCCTTGCTCAGTATTTTTTAGCCCCCGGGTTTTGAGGGAGATTTTAAAAATGCTTGAGCATATCATAACATAAAACCAGATTTTTTTTTTTTTTTTTTTTTTTTTTTTTTTTTTTTTTTTGTGAGTGGAACCTGAAGCTTCTTACATGCTTTATTCATTCCCGCTACTACGTCACAAAAGATTATCATACGATATAATGAAAGAAATCTATGATCTACCACTCATGATAAAATTCTTTTATAGAAGTTAGTTTTTCTTGCGAGTAGCAATTCCGTAATTTTTCAGGAATTTAATTTATGAGGAAATTCCGAAAAAATAAAATGAAATAAAAGTTTAAACGCATATTTAAATACTGAAGGAAGTTTAAGAAACTATACGTTTACAGTGGCGTGGCAAAGGCAAATGAAGCCTTGAACATGCCTTTTTTTTTACATTCTTCTCTTCCGCCATTTTTGACATTAAAATGAGAAATTAATGTTATTCTGTCTTCACTAGAACACCTTGTCACTAGACAGGCATCGGAAATCACTTGACACTACACAGGCATCGGACCTATAGCATCCATGCATCTCATCGTTATTCCAGTAATACATTTGCCGAATTTCCATTGGCCAAAATTTCCAAATTTTTGCCAGACCTTATGCACATGTTCAACTTTTTGTCGCCAAAGAGGTCTGTCCCTTCTAGGGCATTGGAAAGCGTTGTCGGAAGTATGTGTGCACTTGCTATTGCAGTATACTTCACGCAGCACTATCCATTGCTTTGAATTGCTGCGATTCCCCCCCCCCCCCCGCCACACCTGTCGAGCGAAATAGCCGCTATGTACATAACGAAAACCAATGGGCCAATGGTGCTGGGGGGATCTGGGGAACAGACTAGACTTAGTAGTCTTTGATCTTCCGCTTAAAATGTAATGGTTAAAGACATAATATATAACTTCCTCTTAACGTTAAATATGGTAAAACAATTTAAACTATGATATCGAATTAATACTTAAATTATTTGCATAGTTGCAATCTAAGAATAAAAAGAGGGATGTCAAAGATGAAGAAAAAGAGTAAAAAAAGTACTGCTTCGATTTCGTTTCGACCTCTTTAGAAAATGCTAAGCAAAACGGTGGCTAATTGCTTGTACGCCAGATATCAAATGTGTGGACATTGCTTAAGTGGCAAATATGATTTGTAGAAACTCTATCTATTTGTTGTTCTTTAGTTCTAATACTTGAAATATCGAGGACATAACATGCGCTACTAGGCGGTCAAGAACTGTATGTAGCTTGAAGTATTTTCAGTAATGCTTTCTAATTGGCCAAATTAATGCTTATCACCGCTTTTCCAATTTAAGTTTATTAAGTTCATTAATTATTTTATTTATTTATTAGTTTTAAAGATTAACAGTAGACTTTAAGCTATTTTGTAAATTATGGACTTAGAATTATGGAATTTTGTATGTATCTACATGGGGATATAACTGCATATTAAATATTCTAAAAAAACCTAAACATTTTTTTTTTAATTAAAAAGCAATGAAGAAGATTTTTTAGTTTTTTAAAATCTTCTCTAATTTTTTAGTTTTCCACAATTTTTTCTCTTGATTTTATTTTATTTCCACTTAAAAATATATTTCGAACAGATATGCATATTAATTTGTTATTTTTATTTAAATTTTCAGGAAATAGTTGCGGTTACATATTGGATATTCATTAAAATTTGGTGTTTTTCTAAATTCTATTCCTTTTTCCTAAAATATTCCTAAATTCTATTCTATAATTTTTAATTAACTAAATAGAAGCGGAATTTAAAATAGATATACATATATTTTAGTATGTGACAGAATCTCTTATAAATTAAATAAATTTCTATAAAAATTAAGATGTATGGAACATTTTAAAAATGTTTAAATCTGACAGAAAAATGCCGCTATGAGAAAAAGTTATTTAAAAGACATATTTACAACTATAAATAATGCTGACTCTTCTAAAACTATTAATTATTCATTTTACTGAACAACATGCATTTTAATTACATTTTCATACACTTTTATTTAACTTAACTTGTTTCATGCTTGTAGAAATGTAATTTTTTTTAAATTGATGTATTGGAATTTTCAGATTTTGTAAATATGGTTTTCTTGATAACATTACGCTACTTTAATATTATCAGTTAATTAATTAATTTGATGAAATTTTAATTTCATACCGACGGCTCAGTCTGCTCATGAATTTCAGGGGGGGGGGAATTAATCGTGAGATTCCACAATATTTATATTTATAAATATTGAGGAATATGATATTTTTATAAATATTATAAAACAATATTTATAAAAATGAATTTATAGATTGAAATTAAAATTTAGAAAAGGATTGTAATTAAAAAAAACTACTTAGTACGCTAGCAAAAGTGTGCTCTTATTGAAATCCTGTATTCAAATATAAGCACTCATTTAAAAAATAAAATATTAAAATGGAAATTAAATTTATTTCTGTTTGCTCCCATCCTTGTACTTTGTTTTGATAATATTATATTTATACTAGTTATTTACATAATTTAACCGTAGACAGTAAAAATTACTCTGTTTAATAACATAATCTGTTAATTTCTCTTTACTATTAATAATTTTCAAAAACATTATTGCATAACTAATTTTTAATAATTTAAACTGATAAGTAAAGATTCAATATAGTATTAAAAGCTTCTTGACAAATTTACATTAAATGTGGATATCCAGAAAAAGTTAGATTATGTGTCTTCATGCCTTATTAGTAGGGTCTTTGTGCTTGTGTAAAGCAAATCTATAGAACTTGCTTAGCTTAATATAGATACAGATGCAAAAATAAAAACACGTTAAAACTCTTTTTAATGTAATTTAAAATAAATATATATTAAGTCATTTTTTAGCAAATATTTTGCTTCAAAAAATAATTTTATTTATATATATTCTGCTTTTCAACTTTTAAATTAACTTTAGAATCGATAACTAGTGTATAATTTTAAAATAATTTTTTTTCTCAAACTTACTACCAAATAAGGCCATTAGTATATGGAATCAGAATTTTATTACATTAATATAAATTAATATAATTGATAATTATATAATTAATAATAA